>CM049182.1:6921586-7196586 GCA_026770425.1 Boechera divaricarpa | reverse complement strand
TTCCTTTTCTTATCCTTTCTGGAAAGAATAGTCCTATGTTTGTATTCAAACTCTTTTATTTTTCATTGACATTTGCGTTTGATACTTGCCCTGTTGCTATTGTTTGGTTTTGGAGGATTTAGTGTCACAAAGCTAGTATAGTCTCATGTTAGCATGTTAATACATCAGAAGACATCGGTGAGTTTCTATACAGATGGCACCAAATTATTGAAGATGGTAGCATCACCAGAAGATTGGCGTGCGTTGCTATTAAAAGATTTGAAGAAGAACAAAGTTCGTTTTGAATTTTTTTTCCATCTCTCTTATTTCCCGCAATTTGAATTCAAAAGTAGATAATTTAGCTTGTAGTGCTAGATTATATGATAAGGATGTAAGTTACGTAAACTCTACACCTCCGGTTTGGATTTCCAAACCATTTTAATTTTATAAGTTGGTGACAACAAAAAAAAGTACTGTCTCATGTTTACTAGTACTCTCATGATCAAGTCACGGGATGTGAAAGCCAAACTTTGGTGTTAGACCAGTTCCTTTAGTACTCTCGAAAATCATTACAAAAAAATCCAGGAGCTGAATTCGTAGACCTAAACGCCAGACAATGCCCAAGTCGTTGATATCTCTCATTTAAACATGGTAACAATCTGGTCCTTTGTTTGTTGAAATGTTAACTTCATTGTTTAAGAGCAGGTAGTGGCGTTTCTGATTTGCTCCTGCTTAAATTTGGTAAATCTTTAATGTTCAATTGCTGAAGGTTGAAGCTCACTGATTATTTGCAGCGACGTCATCGGGCATGAAAGCGAAGGTATGTTAAGAGTTCTGAAACATGTGATTTGATCATACAGCTATACCAAATTCTTGGTTATTGCCTATATTTGTACTACTAGTTGACTTTCAGAGCTTAATAAGTGCATGTGGATTGTCTGTGTAATTTAATATTGTTGAAACATAACACAAAATCACAATCTTGAATTGCTGAATGTTTTTATCTTTAAAAGATCACAGGATCTAAATAGAAAATTTGTTAGCTGAAATTTAGCCCATAAAATATATAAGAAAATATTAAAATAATATTTATAAGATTCTCTAAAGAAAATAGAATATTACGCGGGCGTGATTGATAATTCGTGAGACATTAAAAGTATAAATACAAATACGTATAAAAAAGAAAAAACCATAGAACAAAAGATGATTTGTGTGTGAGGTATTCGAGAAGGAACCTTAAAAACGTCAGTTAGGTCTTTATTCACATTAAATTGAGGCTATATATTCACGAGTTTGGTGTTACATCCAAATCCGTTTTATAAATATAGGTTAATTGTTGTGTGCGAATCAAAAGAGAGAAAAAAGGGCACATAAAATAGGTGAGTCTCCTAACTCCCTAATATAATCCGATAAACCAAAAACATGCCTTCCTGCAATAACTCCTCCGGCAATATCGCGGTGGCCGTGGCTCTTCTTTTTGCCGGCGCCTTATATATCTACTTCTCATCACGTTCGGTTTCTGATCCTATCTCCGATCTCCAAAACGATGTTAACTCTATGGTAAGTTGATTCATGATATATTGGAATGTAGAGTAATTATAGGAAGAGTTAAAATATTGAAGTGATGACAGAGAAGGATAGAGTATCCGGTGGACGAGCTAGAGGCGGTGCTAGACAGGGCGGCGACAGGAAACAACAAGACGGTGATAATAGCAATGGTGAACAAAGCGTACGTGAAGGAGGATGGAGGAGGGAGGACGATGCTGGATCTGTTTTTGGAGAGTTTTTGGGAAGGAGAGGGGACAGTGCCGCTACTAGATCATCTGATGGTGGTGGCAGCGGATCAGACGGCCTACGATCGTTGCCGTTTCAGGAGGCTCCACTGCTATAAGATGGAGACCAAAGGGTTAGACTTGGAGAGAGAGAAAGTATACATGTCAAAGGACTTCATTGAGATGATGTGGCAAAGGACTCGCTTGCTCCTAGACGTCCTCAGCCGCGGTTACCATCTTATTTTCACGGTTAGGTCCGTTCCTCGATTTAGGAACATATAACAAAACACTTAATTTGTTGCTAAAAAAATTAGTGTAAAAATATGTCAGGATACGGACGTGATGTGGCTAAGGAGTCCTTTGTCCCGGCTAAGCAACGACGAGAGCTTGGATATGAAAATAAGCGTGGACAGTAGTGGCGTAGGAGGACACCTGATTAACACGGGATTCTACCACGTCCGGTCCAACAACAAGACCATCTCCCTCTTCCAGAAATGGTACGACATGAGGCTCAAGTCGACGGGCATGAAGGAACAAGACGTCCTTAAGAATCTCCTCGACTCCGGCTTTTTTGACCAGCTTGGCCTCAACGTTGGCTTCCTCAGCACTACCGAATTCAGTGGCTTCTGTCAAGACAGCCCTGACATGGGCGCTGTCACCACAGTCCACGCCAACTGTTGCCGCCACATCTCTGCTAAGGTCTCTGATCTCACTCTTGTTCTTAGTGATTGGAAACTCTACAAAGCCTCCCGTATCAACAGGAAGTGGAGCCGCCATGTTGAGTGCGGGCGTTCATGGAAAGACGCCCACTATATCCCCAAGCTCTGACCTTCTTCGTTCATATATGCTCACAAATTAATGAGATTGCTGTAGTAGATATATATGTACGTGTATGGGGTTGATAGCAATTGAATCTAAAGAAAAGGAGAAATACGTTGTCGAGTCTCACGGAGAAAACAAAAACACAAAACACCCTAATACGAGACGATTCGTGTGTGACGTATTCGAGAAGAAACCTTAAAAACGTTAATGAGGGCATTCCGAGAAACACATAAATGGTTTCTAAATTCACATAAATTAGGTGTATATCCGTCCTTCATATAAATAAATAAATTAGGTTAATTGTTGTGTACAAAATCAAGAGAGAGAGAGAAAAATGGCACAAAAATAGGTGAGTCTCCTAACGCCTAATAATCTGATAAACCAAAAACATGCCTCTCTGCAATAACTTCTCCGGCAATCTCGCCGTTGCCGTTGCTCTCCTCTTTGCCGGCTCCTTATATATCTACAATCTTCAAAACTATGTCAACACTCTGGTAAGTGGATCCATGATATATTGGAATGTAGAGTAAATACATAGGAAGAATTGAAATATTTGAAGTGGTGACAGAGAAGCACCGAGTATCCGGTGGATGAGCTAGAGGCGGCGCTGGGAAGGGCGGCGGCAGGAAACAACAAGACGGTAATAATAGCAATGGTGAACAAAGTGTACGTGGAGGAGGTCGGAAGAGGTAGGACGATGCTGGATCTGTTTTTGGAGAGTTTTTGGGAAGGAGAAGGGACTCTGCCGCTTTTGGACCATCTGATGGTGGTGGCAGCGCATCAGACGGCCTACGATCGCTGCCGTTTCAGGAGGCTTCACTGCTACAAGATGGAGACAGATGGGGTTGCCTTAGAGGAAGAGAAAGTATTCATGTCAAAGGACTTCATTGAGATGATGTGGCGAAGGACTCGCTTGCTCCTAGACGTTCTTCGCCGTGGCTTCCATGTTATTTTCACGGTTAGGTCACTCGATTTTGGAACATATAACAAATAAAAAAACACTGAATTTGTAGCTCAACAAGTAGTATATATTATTTATACAATGTCAGGACACGGACGTAATGTGGCTAAGGAGCCCCTTTTCCCGGCTAAACGTGAGCTTGGATATGCAAATAAGCGTGGACAGTATTGGCGTGGGAGGACACTTGATCAACACGGGATTCTACCACGTCCAGTCCAACAACAAGACCGTATCCCTCTTCCAAAAATGGTACGACATGAGGCTCAACTCGACGGGCATGAAGGAACAAGACGTCCTCAAGAATCTCCTAGACTCCGGTTTCTTCGACCAGCTCGGCCTCGCCGTTGGCTTCCTCAGTACGACCGAATTCAGCGGTTTCTGCCAAGACAGCTCTGACATGGGCGCTGTCACCACCGTCCATGCCAACTGCTGCCGCCACATCCCTGCCAAGGTCTTTGATCTCACTCGTGTTCTTCGTGATTGGAAACGCTACAAAACCTCCAATGTCAACAGCAAATGGAGCCCCCATGTTAATGTTGATTGATTCAAAATTGAAACTTAATTTCAGGGTAATTGTTTATGGGTTTAGGAATGGTGGGCAGTTTCAAGTAATTATGTTGTTTTCTAATTCAGTATTTTCTAATCGTGGGTCATGGATAGTTCATTTCTTCTTCTATATATATTTTCAGTTTGTAATTTCAGACTCTTGTACTTCTCTAAATTAATCAAGCAATTTCAGTTTAAAGTCTTCTTCTTCTTTATTGCCATTATCTGATTCTTCCCAACAATTGTGGTATCAGAGCTATTTCCAGGTTTCAATCCTCGAAGACGAAGTAATGGCGAACAACGGCAATGGCAACGACACGAATCTGCAAGCCTTAATTCCGATGTTCAAAGGAGAGAAGTACCATCTTTGGAGTCTCAAGATGAAGACGATGTTTCGCTCACAGGAGCTATGGGATTTGGTGGAGAATGGGTTTGAAGATCAAAATCCAATTGAACCAGATCAACGTTTAAGGGACAATCGGAAGAAAGACGCAAAAGCACTGTTTTTCATCCAATCAGCACTGGATGAAGATATTCTATCCAGAATTTCTGCAGTGAACACAGCTCATGAAGCGTGGGAAATTCTGAAGCAAGAATACATGGGAGATCAAAAGGTGATTGTTGTGAAGTTACAAACTTTACGTCAAAAGTTTGAAACTCTTTCTATGAAAGAAAAGGAGTCTATTCAAGAGTATTTGGCAAGAGTCTCTGCAATTGTGAATCAGATGAAGTCTTATGGTGAATTTCCAAGCAACCAAAGCATTGTGAGTAAGGTTCTCAGGAGTTTATCACCAAAATTTGAGTATGTGGTTCCTGCAATCATTGAGGGTAATGATTTGAGCACTTACTCGTTTGATGCAATGATGAGTTCAAAAGCAATATTCAATGTAGGTATTGCAAGAAGTTTGGCCACAAAGAAGCATACTGCTGGTCCAAGCAAAGAAATGAGCAAAAATCAAACTTTGCTGAGAATGTCCAAGAAGAGAGTAAGTTATTTATGACTCACTCAACAATCAACAATTCTGAAGCTGTATGGTTTTTGGATAGTGGATGTTCTAATCATATGACGGGAACAAAATCGATGTTCAAAGAGCTTGATGAGTCGCAGAAAAGTGTAGTTCGGCTTGGAGATGACAAGACGATGCATGTTGAAGGAAAAGGAACAATTGCCGTCAAAACTGAAAAAGGTGATCTTAAACTTCTCTATGATGTGCAAATTGTGCCCAGTCTAGCTCATAATTTGCTGAGTGTGGGACAGTTGCTAAGTACTGGATATAGAGTTGTGTTTGATGGTGATTCATGTGCTATAAGTGATAAAGGGTCTGGAAAAACTTTAGCACTTATTCACATGACTAAAAATAAGATGTTTCCTCTTGATGTGGTGAATGGAATGAGTAATGCGTTGGTTGTTAAGGGTGATGATGGAACAAATCTGTGGCATTTACGTTATGGGCATTTGAATGTTAATGGTTTGAGATTGTTGCAGAAGAAGGAGATGGTTCTCGGTTTACCCGAAATTAGTGAACTTGAGTTTTGTGAAGGATGTGTTTATGGAAAACAGAGCAGAAATTCATTTCCCGTTGGAAAATCATGGAGAGCCTCAGATTGTCTTGAGCTTGTGCACGTTGATCTGTGCGGGCCGATGAAGACAGAATCGCTTGGAGGAAGTCGGTATTTTCTATTATTTACCGATGATTTTAGTCGTATGAGCTGGATTTATTTTCTTGCAGTGAAGTCTGAAGCGTTTGAGAATTTTAGAAAATTCAAAGCCTTGGTGGAGAAGCAAAGTGGAAAAGTCCTAAAATGCCTTCGGACTGATCGTGGCGGTGAGTTTACTTCAAGGGAATTTGCTGTCTTTTGTGATGAAAATGGTATTCGTAGGGAATTGACAGCGCCATATACACCGGAACAAAACGGTGTGGCAGAGAGAAAAAATCGTACGGTGGTTGAAATGGCTAGAAGCATGCTAAAATCTAAAGGGATTCCTGACAAGTTTTGGGGAGAAGCAGTTGCAACAGCGGTGTATCTTATGAATATTTCTCCTACAAAAGCTGTCATGAATCGAACACCATATCAAGCTTGGATGGGTAGAAAACCACGAGTAAACCACTTGAAAGTCTTTGGTTGTGTTGCATATGCTATGGTTGATATTCGTTCAAAGTTGGATGAGAAGTCGGTGAAGTGTGTGTTCATCGGATATTGTTCTCAGTCCAAAGCGTATCGTTTATATAATCAGTCAAGTGGAAAGGTGATAATTAGCAGAAATGTGGTGTTCAATGAAGAAAAAGGACTGAAGTGGAGTGAAGACAATAAAACAGGAGATATTCACACAGATTTTGAAGAAGAATCACAAGAAAATATGAGCAGTCCACCACCAAGTCCAGGACCACAAGACAACATGAGTAGTCCACCATCAACTCCAGAAAACTCTCCACTCTCAAGCCCATCAAGTAGTAACTCTCAAGGATCCAGTCCATCTCCACCTCCAAGAAAGTTTAAACCTCTAACAGAGGTTTATGAGTCATGTAGCTTTGCTTTGTATGCTTCTGACCCTCTTTGTTTTGAAGAAGCAGAAAGTGTTCCAGATTGGAAAATTGCAATGAAGCAGGAGATGCAAGCCATATAGAAGAATTCCACGTGGGAATTAATTGATGCTCCAGAAGGGAAGAATATAATTGGATTGAAATGGGTGTTTCGAACAAAGTACAATTCCAATGGAAGTATACAAAAGCACAAAGCGCGTCTCATGGCGAAAGGGTATGCACAAAAGCAAGGGATAGACTATGATGAAACGTTCTCTCCGGTGGCTCGTTTTGAAACAGTAAGGGCTATTCTAGCTTTGGCTGCACACTTGCACTTACCTGTTTTTCAATTTGATGTGAAATCTGCATTTTTGAATGGGGATTTGGAGGAGGAAGTTTATGTCTCACAACCAGAGGGTTTTGTTGTAAGTGGCAAAGAAGATATGGTTTACAGGTTGAGAAAAGCTCTTTACGGGCTGAAGCAAGCACCGCGTGCATGGTACAGCAAGATTGATATGTTCTTTCAAGAGAATAGATTTCAAAGAAGTGAGAGTGAGCCTACTCTTTACCTGAAAAAGCAAGGTAACAACAACTTCTTGGTGGTTTGCCTCTATGTTGATGACATGATCTATATGGGTTCAGATTCGTTGGTTAATGATTTCAAGTCCAGCATGATGAAGAATTTTGAGATGACAGATCTGGGGTTGCTGCAATATTTTTTGGGTATTGAAGTAATTCAAGGAGAAGAAGGTATTTTTGCTAGTCAACAAAAATATGCTAATGATTTGGTGAAAAAGGTTAACGTGTCCAAATGTGAGAAGGTGTTCACACCAATGAACATTAATGAGAAGCTGCAACGTGAAGATGGGACTGAGCAAGCAGATGCAAGACTTTACAGGAGTTTGGTTGGTGGTCTGAATTATTTGACACACACTAGACCTGACATTGCTTTTGCTGTTAGTGTTGTGTCCAGATATATGCATAATCCAACAAAGCAACATTTTGGAGCAGCTAAGAGGATTCTCCGTTACGTTGCTGGAACAGTTGATTATGGCATGTGATACTCTAACTCATCCACTTTCAAATTGATTGGCTTTACTGACAGCGATTGGGCAGGAAGTCTAGACGATCGTAAAAGCACTTCAGGGAATTGTTTCAGTTTTGGATCTGGAGCTGTAACTTGGAGTTCAAAGAAACAAGAGACGGTGGCGTTATCATCATCTGAAGCAGAATATGCAGCAGCAAATGCAGCATCAAGACAAGCTTTATGGCTCAGAAAATTACTTGCAGATTTTGATTGTGTGCAGGAAGAAGCTACTGAGATTTTTTGTGACAACAGATCTGCAATTGCAATGGCAAAGAACCCAGCTTTTCATGGCAGAACCAAGCACATAGACGTTCAACATCACTTCATTCGTCAACTAGTTGCAGATGGAAGAATCATGATGAAGTTTTGTGGCACCAATGACCAAGTTGCAGATATTCTGACCAAGTCTCTCTCTCAAGCCAAGCATGAGTTCTTTCGATCTAAGTTGGGTGTGTGCAAGTTTGAATCAAGGGGGAATGTTGATTGATTCAAAATTGAAACTTAATTTCAGGGTAATTGTTTATGGGTTTAGGAATGGTGGGCAGTTTCAAGTAATTATGTTGTTTTCTAATTCAGTATTTTCTAATCGTGGGTCATGGGTAGTTCATTTCTTCTTCTATATATATTTTCAGTTTGTAATTTCAGACTCTTGTACTTCTCTAAATTAATCAAGCAATTTCAGTTTAAAGTCTTTTTCTTCTTTATTGCCATTATCTGATTCTTCCCACCAGTTAAGTGCTGGCGTTCATGGAATGACATCAACTATATCCCAAGGGTCTGACCCTCTTCGTTTATAATACGCAAAATTAATGAGATTGCTATATTAAACTACCATTAAGGGTAACACATATGCTTTCAACCTTAGACATATCATATGTCTTAAACGCTGTCGTTTTACCAACTTCTCTCTCTTTTTCTTTGTCATTATGGAAACTTGGAAACAGAGCCACTGTAATTTACTCGGAAAGTTTCAATCTTTATCACAATTCACAGCTTATGTAAGCATGAGAATCTTCAGATTCACGTCACTCGCACCGCGGATTCTCCCGTCGAATCACTACTCAACATTCCCGTCAAAACAAGACGTTACGTCTCTCTCACCGGCGAGATGCATCGCGGCAGCTCTTCAAGAACACATCAATTCTCCGTCCCCAAAAGCTGGGATGAAGATACACGCAGATATTATCAAAACTGGGTTTATACCAGATTTGAATATATCCATCAAACTACTCATCCTCCATTTAAAATGCGGCTGCATGAATTATGCACGCCAAGTGTTCGACGAATTACCCAAGCCAATTTTATCGGCTTACAACTACTTGATTAGTGGGTACCTAAAACATGGATTGGCAAAGGAGTTTATTCTCCTAGTTCAACGGATGGCATACTCTGTCACAGGGGAAAAGGCAGATGGATACACGCTTTCAATGGTTCTAAAGGCATCTAGTAGCTTTGGCTCGACTATGAGACTGCCGCGTAGCTTGTGCAGGTTGGTCCATGCCCGGATTATAAAGGGTGACGTTGAGTTAGATGATGTGTTAATTACTGCACTTGTGGATGCTTATGTGAAGAGTGGGAAGCTGGAGTGTGCAAGGACTGTGTTCGAAACTATGAAAGATGAGAATGTTGTTTGCTCTACATCAATGATCTCAGGTTACATGAACAAAGGTTTTGTGGAGGATGCGGAAGAGATTTTTAATACAACTAAAGTGAAGGATATTGTAGTTTACAATGCTATGGTGGAAGGTTTCAGCAGATCAGCTGAAACTGCTAAGAGAGCAATTGACATGTATATTTCGATGCAACGAGCCGGTTACCATCCGAATATTTCAACTTTTGCTAGCATGATTGGAGCTTGTTCGGTTTTGACAGCTCATGAAGTTGGTCAGCAAGTGCACGCTCAGATTATGAAGAGTGGAGTTTATACACATATCAAAATGGGGAGCTCTTTGTTAGACATGTATGCCAAATGCGGAGGGATCGATGATGCAAGAAGAGTCTTTGACCAAATGCAAGAGAAAAACGTGTTTTCGTGGACTTCAATGATTGATGGATATGGAAAGAATGGAAACCCTGAGGAAGCACTCAAACTCTTCACTAGGATGAAGGAATTCCGTATAGAACCCAATTATGTAACCTTTCTTGGAGCTCTTTCTGCTTGTTCACATTCTGGTTTAGTCGATAAAGGTTATGAGATCTTTGAGAGCATGCAGAGAGATTATTCCATGAAACCAAAGATGGAACACTATGCTTGCATGGTTGATCTCATGGGACGAGCTGGAGATTTGAATAAAGCTTTCGAATTTGTTAGGGCGATGCCGGAAAGGCATAACTCGGATGTTTGGGCAGCTCTTCTCAGTTCTTGTAATCTGCATGGTAACATTGAACTAGCAAGCATAGCTGCGAGTGAGCTTTTCAAACTGAATGCTGACAAAAGACCTGGAGCTTATTTAGCATTATCCAATGTCTACGCTTCTAATGATAAATGGGACAATGTGAGCAAGATCCGAGAGGTGATGAAAGCAAGAAAGGTATCTAAAAATATTGGTCGTAGTTGGACCAGGGAAGATTGATTGGAGGTACTTGAATAAGGGTCTCAGATTTATCAGGCTTTTGGGTTTGGTCCATTCATAGAAGATTGATTGGAGATGAGACTTTTTGCCTCAGAGTGTTTTACAGAGGTGATAATTATGAAACATACAGTAAGGCTTCTCTTATTCATGCTCTTCAAATCAAATACATTGAGCTCAAAAACATTTGTTCAGTGATGAAACTGCAAGTTATACAAATGGTTGATAATTTTGTGATTGTGTTTCTGTTTTATTGTGCGTAAATAGAGATCGTTTTGTCGGTGATCAAGACAGAGCAAATTCACCTTTGTGGAACTTGTCCATGGCCTCCTTAAACTCGGGCATTGCAGATTCGCGCAGATTCACCAAAACCTTAAATCCACTGTCCTTCTTGCTTCCAGCTGCAGCATCAGCAGAATATGGCAAGAAGAAACATGGTTCCATGCTTCCAAGCAACTTGTTTGATAGTGGCAAAACCGTCACGGGTCCTCCCCATCCGAAATCAATCGTGGAATGCCCTAGGTATCGCCAGTCTGTGAATCCAGTCACTCCTGTTTTACATAATCCCAACAAGAAAACCGAAAAAGCATGAACTTAGTTTTGAGTTTTCCTTAATTTCCAAAAAAAAAAAAAAAAAAATGTCGTTGTATGTTCTTTACCTGAACCAGCATTGATTCCATCTTTATGATGCAGCTCTTGGAAGTCGATAAAGGAGCGTACATATTCATCACTCGCATTGGATTTGCTTTGTTTTATGAGCTCTGCAGTTTTCCAGATTGGTTGCTCTATGAGCTCTCCAGCTTTGATCTGAGCATACATTGGCACACATCCGTTTCCCCAGTAACCTTTAGGCAAAGGTGGATTCATCAATCTTCTAATATTTATCGCATACACATACTTCACATTCTCTTCTTCCCCAATCTTTGCAGCTCTTACCCTGAATTTCAAAATTTTCTTGTTTTCAGATTAAACATTTCAAAAATTTGATGAAACAAACATAAAAACGATTGTGTTACTTACTTGGCACGCCAAATGTAAGCACCTAGAGCTTCAAATGTAGTGAAATTCAAACCCGATTTCTCGAGTAATTGCGCTTTGAATCGGTCCAAAGACTCGTCGGTCACGAAGAAGCTCTCTCTTTTAACGTCTCCAATGGCTTGTCCGTATGGATCAAAGTCCTTATCCAGGCTCAAGAAGTCACGAACCGGAGCTTCAACACAAGGCTTCTCCCTTGGACCAAGTAAACGTTCTCTATCCCAAACCGGTTCAATAGAGATCTTAGTCGCTCCACGAGCTATTTCCGCCATAGCGTTGAAGAACAAACTCGCACCTAACCCATCACAGATCGCGTGGTGAATCGCCGCTCCTAAAACCCAACCACCACACTGAAACATCGTGACTTGGAGTATACAGGGATTAACCATTCCCTCTTCCCGGGTCGGATCCGGTACCAATCTCTCGACGAAACCTGGATCAGGTCCATCCAAATACCCGACGGATTCAAGCGTACAGTTAACAGAAGCGTTGACTATAGGCACGCTTTGACCAGCGGTGCAGAATAGTTCAAAGCGGTTATCGGAGGCAGAGCGGCGGAGAGAGCCAGCGAGAGGGTAGTAGTGAACAAGTGTGGTGGCGAGAGAGGCGGAGACGACGGCGGAGGGGGATTTTCCGGCGACGGTGGAAGAGGAGGAGGAGGAGTAAACGCGAAGGTAACGGAAGCTGACGTTGAGATTGTTATCGTTGTCGAGATGGGAGAGAGAGAGTTTTTGGTCGTTGGGGAGTGGTTGGTGAGAAGGTTGAACCAGGGCTATTTCTGTAATTTCAAGTGTCGCCATTATCTTAAGGTGGTATGGGTTTTTGTTCTTCGACGATAACTTTTGGGGTCCAAATTTATAAGTATCATTTAGAAAAGGCAAAACCAATGCCTTGAGGACAGCTCAAGAGAGTGGGTGGGTAGGCTTCACCAACTACCAAACAGTCATGTCCCATGTCCAATTTCTTTCAAACAAACAATTTATAGTTTCTCACTCATACCATACTTGTCTTCACTGTTTTTATGATCGAGTTTTGTATGAGTCTTTTCAATCATACTTTTTCTAGTCTTCACTGTTTTTCCCCTCCACAAGATTAGTATTTTTCTTTTTCTTTTTTTACTTTCGTAAGATAAAGTTGTGGTTGAAAAAGAGAGTTATTCATGCAATAGATATCAACAATGTGAACTAGAATCCAGCGTCAATAATTCAATTGGTGGAAAGAATAAATTTAATCTGTTTATATCTCTGATTTGGTAAAAAAATGATGGCTAGTGAACAAAAATTTCTTGGTAAGAAACAATAATATAAACTAGAAGTCGAGAGCTTTATAAAGTTGGTTGAACTAAATGGCTGTGGTTCATTAGTAAAACACAAGTGGTATGGTACCACTAACTTTTTTTTTTTATAGTCACTTGACTGGTGCTGATTCCACAATTATTTTGACTCATGATTGTTATTGAAAGCAAATTGGAATATAAATTCGGTTAGATCAGTATTGTCACGTATTTGTTAAATACTGTATTTTATACTCCTATCTTAGTTTAATTTATGAGATTTAAGTGGAATCATAATCAAATGTGAGAGAGATTTCTTGAAAATTGTAGAGGATTTTCTTCAAGATCGAATAGTTTTTAGAGGAAAAAACTTAAATAACACACATTTTTTGTCATATTACTAGAATAACACACATTTTTTCAATATTACTAGTATAATACTTAACCCTCATGAAATGTCCTTTATGTCCTTCCCTAAATTAAGTTTTTTTTTTTAATTTTTCCTGAACAGTTAACGTTATTAGAGGAAACCGAACAGTCTCATTTCTCATATTCTAGTAAAAGCAAAAAAAAAACGGAAACTCTCTTAAAATCTATCAATTTCGTATCGTAGCCGCCATACTCGCCGTCGTCTTCCGCCTCGCCATCAGTCTTCTGTGTTCCGGCTCGCCTTCATCTCGTTTTCGTTGAAGACTTAAGATATTTACTCTTTTTACAGTAAGTTCTCCACGTTTCTACAGTTTTCGAAACAAATAGGGTGGATTGTGGGCGGGGAAGTTCGATCATGATTTCTGTTTTATGATTGACATACGGGTGATTTACGAAATAATGGCTGAGTTAATGGTGGGTGAGTTATGAAATTAATGATGGCTGACTTATGAAATTATTATGATGGCTGACTTATGAAATAAATGATGGCTGAGTTATGAAATAAATGATGGCTGACTTATAGAATTTTGATGGCTGAGTTATGTTGTTTCGATGGCTGACTTATAGTTTGCTGATTAGTTATAATGGCTGACTTATGTGTTTTTGATGGCTGACTTATGATTATTTAATGGCTGATTTATGATTAGATGGAAGGTTCAAAGAAATATCCGTCCCCGCTTTACGAAGATGGGAAATCTCCTATGATGTCCAGAAGCTTGAATCATAATTGTTAGATGGGCAATTTCGCACGCGTTAGAGAAGCAATAGGGATTGATGCGTGGGAAGCAATAAAGGAAACAAGAGTTGGAATCATTCCCAAGCTAGTGGATTCCGACTACGTATGGTCAGCAAAGACTGTACATTATTTACTTACGCGACAGTTAAGGATATCAAGGGTACATGAGATTTGGTCATTGGTCGGGGGGCAACCAATAAGATTCAGCCTTCACGAGTTTACAGAAATTACGGGTTTAGAATCATGTGCATACCCTGACAAAAACTGTGAAGCTGACTATCGTCCGATGTGGGATTTGTTGGGTGTTCCCACAGGCACTACTGGTGGTCCGAAATATGATGAACTTGCTCGTGTATTCGGAAAGTGTCGTGGTTGGGAACTATCGCAGCGGATGCAGTTTGGGTTGTTGTGTATTCTCCACATGGGTATATACGGCTTACCTCATAATTCTCGATTGCCTATGGAAAGTGCAAAAAGAGTCTTCAGGATTGAAGACGTTGATAGTTACCCGTGGGGAAGAGTGGCGTTTAAGGCTCTAATGGAAGGAGTTAAGAAGGTCGGGTACGAAGGAAATTCATACACGGTGAATGGATGCGTCCACGCGTTACAATTTTGGGCCTATGAATCAATGACTTTTTTGGGGAGGTTCTAGGGAGATTAACAACTCCTACTGAAATTTCATTCCTTCGTTGGGGTGAAAAACGTACTCGTAGAACAATCGAGAGTATTATTGCTGAAGAGATTGCCACGCATGGGCAGGTACTGTTTATCTTACTTTGCAGCTAACTATTCTTGGCTGACTTATCCTACTCAGCTGACTTAAATTATTATATTCATGGCTGACTTAGCTTACTTCACGGCTGACTTATATATTTAACAGCTGACTTAATTCATGACTGATTTAGATTACTTGACGGCTGACTTAAATTACTTCACGGCTGACTTATATATTTAACGGCTGACTTAAATTATTTTATTCATGGCTGACTTAAATTACTTCACGGCTGACTTATATATTTAATGGCTGACTTAAATTATTTTATTCATGGCTGACTTACCTTACTTGTTGGTGATTATAGGTGCGAGTGAGGAAGATGGTTATCAAGCCTATTGCTGAAATTTATCCTGATTGGGGTTCTCAAGATAACGACTCTGAACTTCATCGGTTAATATGCGACATTTTGGATGGTACTTATGATGAACGCTTTTGGGATGATAGAAAAGCTCAAGTATCCGTCCAATCTAAGGAGCATAAAGCTAAGAGAGTATCGGTCCAAACTAAGGAGCATAAAGCTAAGAGAGTCGATGATGTCGAACTCCCGAAGAAAAAGCATAAGGGAAAGAAAGGCAGTAGCGATGGTGATGTTGGGAACAATGTTGATGACAGTGGGGATAAAGCAGTGGTAAGGCTGACTTCTCAGTATTTTATTGTTTACTTATTTTCTATTGTGATTTAAGTGTTAAGTGTTGACATATCGCTATTTGATTGTAGGGTTTGATAAAAGACTCCGAAGAGCTTGGTTTGATCGTGGGACTCTACCATAAATTTGAGGCCATGGAAACCAGCATTAACGGCCTGGTTGGTGGCATAGAAGATAGGATGGTGGCAAAATTCCGGGAGAATTATGAGGAGTTCAAAACTTTTATTGAAAATAGAGTTTCTCTGCTAGAAACAGAGCTAAAGGAGTTGAAAACCCGCAAACAGTATCAGCCATCACCTGAAGATGACAACACGATAAGTCTCGAACCCGATGAAGAGTATACGAGTCTGGTATGTTAAGTTATCTATCTTTTGAAGGCTGAGTTATCTATTTTATTACGGCTGACTTATTAATTTGTTACGGTTGAGTTGTCTTTCTTATTATTATGGCTGATTTATTAATATATTTGGCTGAGTTATTAATTTGTTACGGCTGAGTTATCTATCTTATTATGGCTGAGTTAGCTAACTTTTTTTCCTTCCTTACAGATCCAGAAGCAGAACTAGCGTCTGTCGTCTTTGAAGCATGACGATATAGACTCCGATTTTGTTCATCAAGAGTCGGTGGCGGCGGCAGATAAGGTTGATAATAAAAAGAAAAAGCAAGAGAAGAAGAAGAAAACGGCTGTCAAAAAAGAAGTCAAGAAGGTGGGTGCAGTGCGGAAGATGGTTATCAAGTCGAGAGATGATTGCAACAAAGGTTTAGTGATTCCGCACTTGATAGATACAAGTGATATTGAGGGTGATGTCCAGCAACCCCAACCACAACAAGCAGAAGAATCTGACTTAGTTGACATAACCGAGAAAGTACGGAGTGAAGATAAGAAGTTGTTGTCAGAGGAGGAGGAGACTGAGGAGGAAAAAATACGGAACGCAAAACTATCTGCTACTTTCGACGTCTTAACGTCTGCTATTCAAAAAGTAGGTGAAGTTGGTTTTCCGTCGAAGAAATCGTATCCTCCACCACCGTATCCGGCTGTGGGAAACAGTGGATTGACTTGTATGAGGAAGGATCTCGTCCCTTCAAAAGCAATATACGATCCACTAAAACCGGTTGATCCATTGAGAATGGAGGCGCTTACTAGCCACCTGCGTCCTTATGAGTAAGTTACTAATTTCATATGGTCGCTGAAATATGAAATAGCTTGACTAAATATTTCGTATTTTATGTCAGGCAATTTCCACTTGATGTAAAGCCACCAGATGTGCCATCAGAGATTTATTTCTACAGGGTTCTCATTACCCCAAGAGCGGCTTGGCCTGACACTAAGTATGGATGGTTAGGCGACGATGTAAGTTAAATTATAGTGTTAAGCTGATTTATTATACTTCATGACTGATTTATTATATGTGTGACGGCTGATTTATTATATGTGTGACGGCTGATTTATTATATGTGTGACGGCTGATTTATTATATGTGTGACGCGACGGCTGATTTATTATACTTGATGGCTGACTTATTTTCACTTAATTTTTTTTCAGCACATAACTGCTTTCATGAGACTCCTGAGGATACGATCGTCTATCCCTCCAACCCCGTTCCACACTGATCGAATTGCTTTTATTGACAACTGGTCTGTCTCTCTTTGGGTAGAAGATTATAAGCAGTTCAAAATAAATCCAAAGAAATTTAAATTCTCTGATGGGTGGATTAAGCTGGCGAATGGATTGGCGCCTGAAGATACGCCGACATTCAAGAGGTGGTATCACGATGTTGACATCCTCTACCTTGTAGTCAACGTCGGTGGCGATCACTGGGTAACCCTAGATATCGATTTGAAAAAAGAAAAAATCGATATTTACGACAGTATAATGGGAGCAGCAACCCCAGAGTCAGACAAGAGGTTGCTAGATGTATTACGGCCATTTACGCGGATGACACCCTGTCTGCTGAATGAAATTGTACCACCCGACGTGCGTAAGATCAGCATGAAGCAGTTCACCTGTAGAAGGGTCAAAAAGAACGTCCCCCAAAACGAAAACCCAGGTGATTGTGGCGTGTATTCGCTGAAATTTGTTGAATGTCTAGCACTTGGCGTTACTTTCGAAGGCCTAAGTGACCGAAATATTCAACATTTACGAGAAAAGATGGCAGCGGATATCCTAACCGAGGCACCAGACTATTTAACTCAGTTTATAGTCTGATTTTTGTAATTACTTACCTTAATGGCTGATTTAACAGTTTAGTTGTCTGATTTTTGTAATTACTAACCTGTTACGGCTGATTTATTAATGTATTACGACTGATTTATTAATGTATTACGACTGATTTATTATTTTATTACGGCTGATTTATTACGAACAGATCAATGAAAACAAAGGAAATCGAAGGTTCAAACAACAAAGGAAAAACCAATCAAACAAGGGTTAACACAGACGCAACAAGGTTCAACGCATAAACGGGAATCCAAGGTTCTCCCACTCGATTTCTGGAATATGCATGCGATGCAGCTGAGATCTAAGAAACGCAGTTTCTATCTCCAGATCGGTGCGGTAGGATTCGTACTCCGAGTCGCTGTGCAGTTCATCAACAATTGTTTGAAGGGCGTATATCTTACCCTTCAATTCCGCCAAGTTGACCTCCAACTCGAACGTTTCCTTCTTCTTGTCCATTTGCTCTTTCACCTTATGCAGAACATCAACAAACCCATCTTTCACGCCATGAAGCTCCTTTTTAAGGGCACAAATTTCTTCCCGTGCTTTCTTAACCTCCTCTTCCCAATCCCTTTCAACTAGGACATCCTCCTTAATAACAAACTCCCCTGCCATGGCTGATTAGTTGGATGGAATTTGTTTGGTCTTTGTGTGCAGAGTAAAAGAGATGGCTATTGTTATAGAGGGAGCGAGGGTTTATTACGGCTAATCGTGGGTAGGGTTAAAGAGATGGCTAATTGTTAACAATATATATAGAGGGAACTATGAGAGTTATTATTAACTCAGCCGTAACTCAGCCGTAACTGATTGATAACTCAGCCGTATTAATAACTCAGCTGAGTTATCAATCAGTTACGGCTGAGTTATCAATCAGTTATGGCTGAGTTATTAATACGGCTGAGTTATCAATCAGTTACGGCTGAGTTATCAATCAGTTACGACTGAGTTAATGCTGAGTTATCAATCAGTTACGGCTGAGTTATCGCTGAGTTATCAATCAGTTACAACATACTAAGTGTAAATACGACAAATGTATATACAAAGTGTGAACATACATAGTGTAACATTATAGGACGTTAAAATGTAAAAAAACAAAAAACTCTTAGGGTATGGCTAAATTATTAATCTCGGAATTAGGGTATAGCTGACTTATTGATCTCGGAATTTGGTTACGGCTGACTTACAAGTTTTTGCATTGTGTCCAACCCGATTACATAGAGAACACGTGTGTTGCTTTCTAGGACGTTTCTTCGTCAACGCCACTTCTAAAGAAGATTTAAATCGTGACAGCTTAGGTCTTCCTGGTTGTTGACGAGGAATTGGTGGGAAGCTTACTTGTTTAGCTACACGTTCAGGTACGGGTAGTGCCGTATCCATAGGCATAACTGAACCAGCATACGCATTAGCTAAATAATCCCTCCGACAGTACGGGTCACACAGTGCTATACGAGAAACGTTCCTATGATCGGCCGATGCGATTGCATGTACGCATGGCACTTTGTCGATGTTAAACCGACGGCACGTGCATCTCCTGGCATTCAAATTAACAACATGCAACGATGTCCCGCAAGTAACTTATGTATGCACATGATCAATATTTTGTACTTTTGTAAGTCTAGCACCAGTGACACGGTCCTGAAAATAAAATTAATGACGGCTGACTTAGGGAATTCTAATGCTGAATTATAACACTTAATAGCTGACTTATGGAATTATAAGGATGATTTATAATAATACTTAAAAGCTGACTTATACTATTGTGATGGCTGACTTACCTCCAATAATTTCTCAACACCGCGTGTAAGCGTCGTTTTCATCGAACTTGCATCTACTCTTCGCTCGGTAAACCACCTCGTCATCATTGACCTTATCGTCTCTAAGAGACGAATAATTGGCAAACCTCTAGCTTTTGAAAACACCTTGTTCATCGACTCCGCTATATTTGTTGTCGTTATGTTATATCTATCACCCGGAAAATGAACACGTGTCCACATTCGTACATCGGCTCTCTGGAGGTAGCCATGAAGATCAGGATTTAGTGTTCTAATCTCATCGAAAACGGCATTGAATTCATCCATCCTGTAACAATTTGCAGCTTTCTTCACCAAACGAAACAAGTTTCCACCTTTAAACCGTACCAAGATGTTCTTATACAAATGGTACGTGCAGATTCCACGAGCCGCTAACAGATAAACAGTCCCAATTGCTTTCCCAATTGAGTTATGTCTATCGGAGATAATCGCCAGACCTTTCTCATCCGGAACCACAAGTTTCAGTTGTGCAAAAAACCATTCCCAAGAATCATCATTTTCGGTGTCGACCACACCAAAAGCAATTGGAAAAATTTGAAAATTACCATCTTGAGCTACTGCTGTAAGAAGTGTTCCCTTATATTTTCCATGAAGAAATGTACCATCGACAACAACTACTTTGCGCACAAAAGATAACCCATTGACGCTCGCACCGAATGCAATGAACAAATACTTGAATCTCCCTTCTACATCAAGTTGGAGACGCGTAATTGTACCCGGATTTGCCCTTCTTATCATATATAGATAAGACGGCAACTCTTCATACCCCTGCTCAAGACTTTGCGTATCGATACGTCTTGCAAAGCCTAACGTCCTATGCGCCTTCCAATAATCCATCTATTCAGAAATCAGCCAGAATACAAATTAAGTCAGCCATGTCATACAAATAAATCAGCCATGTCATACAAATAAATCAGCCATGTCATACTCATAAATCAGCCATGTCATACTAATAAATCAGCCATGTCATACAAATAAATCAGCCGGGTCATACTAATAAATCAGTCATGTCATACAAATAAATCAGCCGGGTCATACTAATAAATCAGCCATGTCATACAAATAAATCAGCAGAACCATAAATTTACCTTGATTCCAAATTGCTTGCTAATGGCTACTGCGACATGTCTGGGTTTGACTGATGGATCAATGTCGCCAAGGAAATCTCTGTAAAATGCTCCTAAAATATCCGGTGTTGCTTGACGGGATCGATTAGAACGATCTGTTACAGAACATGTGTGTTCTTCATCGTAGGCACGAATATAGAATTCTGGGGATTTTCCTTGGGTAGAAGCACGAACTCTCCAGCTACATCCGTTTATCCAACACTTGACAATAAGCATTTCTTTAGTGGATACCGGCACATCAAAATCGAATCGATCCCTCACCGTAAGAAGTTTCAGGCGAAGTACCAGATCCTTTTTCCGGGCATATCGCTGTCCGACAGCAATATTTAGCGAAGACATCTCCAACTTTAGAAACTCATCAGATCCTTTCAAATCGTGCTTCGCAAAATTATGGGGTCTCTTCTTAGGAGGCAAATTAGGTGAATTTTCATCTTCTTCAACAGGCTTTCCTAATAGGCAAAAATTATCATCATCAGATGATGCACCATCAGGGTCGTCAATGATGTCAAATCTGGTGTCAAATTCCTCATCTTCAGATTCGTCTCCTCCTTCGTAGCTTACAGAAACACTGTCCATATCTTTATATTCGCTAAATTCGCTAAATTCTCCCGGCGACCCAATATGATCATCTAAATCACTACTGTTAACGACTTCGTTACCTTCATCTTTCGACTTATCCTTCTGCATAACATCATCATCGTTGATCTCTGTAACCTCCATACAAAGACGTAGCGGGTCGATTTTGATTAAGCTCTAAAAGCTTTGCAACTGGCGAGTATTGCAGACATAAACCGGAGGAGTATCCTGAGACAATTTTTTCATAGTTTTATAAGAGAACATGTAGCTCAGCTGAATTTTACACCTCAGCGACTCTAGCCCATAGTCCTCCATTATCATCTGCTCAAGATTGTCGTATGATGTTTGTTCCTGTACTTGAAGAACTCTGCAACCTCTATTGTCAGGATTAAACGAATATCGATCTTTTTTAACCCACTTCCCGGAAACAATTATTACGAAATCCATTCAATCGAAAGAAAGAGATGATTAACAAGAAAGAGATGAATGTTATTCGAAGCAGATGAACAAGGTTGAAGACGGCGGACTGATTTTTGTCGGCGACTCAACCTAATTATGCGATTCAGATCTGATGTGGTTTTTGTTTTTGCTGACATGGAACTATGCCACCAAATGAAATCATAAATCAGCCATAGAAAATCAGCCACTAAACGAATTGCTAACTTAGCTGTAACAGGCAATCTGTTTAAGTAATTATAAAAGTTTATAAAATCGGTCATGTCAACAATTAAATCAGCTGAAAAAATTAGGTCAGCTGCTACATTGCATAAACCAGCCCTCAAAGAATACTATTACAGTAATTACCAGTTAATTACTTAAGTCAGCCATAAAAAATCAGACTTATCAGTTAATCAGCCTCGATTCAGCTGACTTATGACAAGTCAGCCACCATAACCTCGCATAAGTAAGTCGCTACACATTAAATCAGCCACATAAATCAGCTGGGTTTCGGTAAATCAGCCATGTCATAGCAATTAAATCAGCCGATATTTCATAAATCGGTCGTCGGGCTGGAAGTCAGTCATAACTGCCGGCTGATTTATCTAATAAGTCAGCCGTTAACATAAGTCAGCCATCCGTCTTATAACTCAGCCATAACTACAACGAAATTTTTTGCGCCCGACTTATATATTACATGTACGCAGTTATGATGCCACGTTAGATATTTTGCTGACGTGGCAAAAAAAATTAATGGCACTTTGGTTATTACGTTTTTGTTAGCAAATGATTATAAGAGTATTCTGGGTATTCTGATAAATGAAAAACATTATAGTAATTAAAAAAAAATTCTGTTCTATGTGGATCATTATGTTCTCTTTCTGTGCTATTTAAATTAACGTCCCTAGTTTTTAACTCTAGTTTTCTTTTAAGATAATAATGGTTATCATTTTAAATCTTTTGTTTATATGAGTTAAAGTTTTTTGTTCGCTTATGGCCTTCGTGACCCCTAGACACGGATCTGATCCGGATTAAAGTGATTTTAGTCAAACATAGACTATCACATTTATAAGATGTTTAGTCAAACATAGACTATCACATTTATAAGATGCTAAAAAAGCAAGAGATAGATTGCACACACAAAATTTCCACAAGACTTGGCGACAACAAACTTCAAACCAGATTTACTAGAATATTAAGTGATCCTTATATAGTCCACTCAACCAGGATGATTCGACACCAAGATACCTCCTTAGTTCGACACTGCCAAATTCTTTTTATAAAAAGTATTTGAAACAAACGTTGTTGTAACAGCATATTTGTGTTCCAAAACAACTTAATTTGTCCAAAAAATATATGTTCAAAAAATTGCTAGGTGGTAGGCGGTAACAGCCTAGTGCTTATAGTTGATTAATTGGAGACTAAGCAGGGCCTAACTTTAGTAAAACTTTTGTTTATTTCTTAAATATTTTATTTTATTTTTAAGTACTAATAAAAAATTTAGAAGTGAGAATATTTTTTTCCGAGTTGAAAATTTGTAAATGTTTCATCTCTCTTATAATGTCGTAGATGAGTCTCTTACTCAATAATTCTCTTTTATCTGTAATTGTTAACTATCTATTAATTAAAAATGTTTCAAAGAAAAGTGAGAGACAATAGAAACAACAAAAATAATTAGGAAATTAATCCTAATCCACAATTTAGAGTTTTTAGTCATTTTCTCATTTTTGTTTAATTTAAAGAAACGATGTAGTATTTAGAGAAAAAAAAATTATACCGAATATTAAACCGGACGATTTTAATCTAAATAGAACGCCTGAGCCGAAAAAACAGATTAGTTTCACCGTTTGGACATAAATAGTAGTGGTTAAGTACTATTAAGCGTCTAGTCGCCGTCTAGGCCGATTTTTTAAACATTGAAATATTATATTTGCAGCTAATCCTAGTTGCACATAAATATTCGCAGATTTATGAATTTTGTTTTTCTGATAACGATCAATAAAAGATTCTTTGATACTTTTTTTTGGTTAACACTCTTCTATTAATTTGGATAAGAAGTTTTACACTCCAAGTTACAATATGCAGTAGAAAAAAACATTAGCCAACAAAAGCTGAAAATTAAAGAGTTCACCCAAACAATTGTGAGACTTTGCTCATTCAAAATTACTTTGTTTCAACTGATTAGACAACACTCAGATTTTACTCTGTTTTGCAAGTCTCTTTATTTTGTTGTGACTGATGTTTCTTGAGTAACACTCAATAGATTATAATAAAAACCACACGTTTTACTATTGATGTACTTAGAGTATTTATATACTTACATGACACACTTTGACTAAGGACAGGTCTCTAGAAGACGATCCATTGTGGAGAAACACATACATTTATAACTGTTTTGCGGTTAACAATTCTATTCGTATATTTTTGATGATACGAATAGTTTATACATAAATCAGTTACTTAGCTATATAATATACGACTCTTCTAAGTTAATAAAATAAGACGAAGACTTGATCACATCCAACAACAATTTGGGTTACAAATTTTTCTTAATGGACTCAATTAGAGATAAATTAGGTTTTAGTTTACTGGGCTCAAGGTCCGTTTGGTAAACTAGGGTTTTCCTCTTCCATGTGGCAACTTTTGCGGCAGTCAGCTTCCTGGACGAAATCCGGCGATATCCCGGCGACAGTGGTGTCGAACGATGATCGTGCAGTTACTTGCTTTGTTACTTTAATTCCATGTTTTCTATTTTCTAACGAATCAAATATTTTTCTCCGAAATAGGTTTATACTCGAATTTGTATTACTCTAAAATGTTTAATAATAATATTTAATTTATATATAATTCCAAATAAAAATGACTCTATCGTGTGTGCGTCAAACATCTCCACAATCATTTCACAGTTGGTTCGTTTTTCACTCATTCTTTAATGGATTTGGTAAGGAATCCGTTTTTATGATTACAAAAAGTAAGGAAGGAATCTTTCTTTATTATCTTTCACGATTTCTTCTATCATCGAATAATCCAATTTTGTGATGGAGCGTCCAACTTGTCTGACGTTTCTACAGTTACTTTGTTTTCAACCAATAACCAATTTACGTCAACATACTCTTTCGTGCTGGCATAATAAATGAAATCTAATAATTGCCGTATCTCTGACATTAATAAATGATTTTAAAAGACTATAAAAATTGAGTGATAGAGAGACGATGAAGACCACGACTCTTCGCATGGCTTCTTCACTGAAGAAGCTTATCTCAAGCTTTCTACTTGTCTTATACTCCACCACCATCATTGTTGTTTCATCAGAATCTAGATGTCGGCGTTTTAAATCAATCATCAGCTTTGGTGATTCCATCGCCGACACCGGAAATTATCTCGGTCTCTCCGACGTCAATCATCTTCCTCAATCCGCCTTTCTTCCTTACGGTGAAAGCTTCTTCCATCCTCCCTCCGGTCGTGCCTCTGATGGCCGTCTCATCATAGATTTCATCGGTACCTAATTTTTCCTCTCTTTAGGCAAAAACCACTTGTTGTCATTTGCTTTAGGTCTTTCTTGCGTGAACAGCAAGTTATAAACCCTACTGCCTCCTGAGTTTTTGTAATGTTGTCTTTACTATTTGAACAGCCGAATTCTTGGGACTGCCGTACGTACCACCTTACGTTGGATCCCAAAACGTGAGCTTCGATCAAGGAATCAATTTTGCTGTGTATGGAGCAACCGCCTTGGACCATGCATTTCTTGTGGCAAAAGGAATTGAGTCTGATTTCACCAATGTTAGTTTAAGTGTTCAGCTTAACACCTTTAAGCAGATTTTGCCTAACCTCTGCGCCTCCTCTTCTCGTGGTTAGAAACTTAGCCTTGTTCTCTTCTATATTTGTGATAACGAATAGAGCTCGGTTTTAACGGGGTTGATTTCTTTCTGTGTTTAGATTGCAGAGAGATGCTTGAAGACTCGCTGATACTCATGGGAGAGATTGGTGGAAACGACTATAATTACCCGTTTTTCGAAGGCAAAAGTATCAATGAAATCAAAGAGCTTTTTCCTCTAATCCTCAAAGCTATTTTTTCTTCAATTGTGGTAACAAAACTTTATTTTATATTTCCCTCCCCCCAAACACACAAAAATAATCACATTATATTTGTGTTTTATATTTTAACAAATTAAGCACAAAACTACAGGATTTGATCGATTTAGGGGGGAAAACATTTTTGGTACCCGGAGGCTTCCCAGCAGGATGTTCCACGGCGTATCTTACTCTATTTCAGACCGCAGAACTCGACCCTTTCACAGGCTGTATCCCATGGCTCAACGAATTCGGAGAGCAACACAACGAACAGCTTAAGACTGAACTCAAACGACTCCAAAAACTCTATCCTCATGTCAACATCATTTACGCCGACTACCACAACTCCTTATACCGATTTTTTCAAGAACCGGCTAAATACGGTCCGTGCCCCTTAAAAACTCTGTCATTGACCCTGACGGTTTAATTCGTTAACCGATATTTTGTTTGTCTTTTTCATTAGGGTTTAAGAACCCTTTGGCTGCTTGTTGTGGAGTCGGAGGTCAATACAACTTCACTATTGGTAAAGAGTGTGGATACGAAGGAGTTAGCTATTGTCAAAATCCTTCTGAATATGTGAATTGGGATGGTTATCATTTAACCGAAGCCACGTACAAGAAGATGGCTCAGGGTTTACTCAACGGTCCCTATACAACTCCTGCTTTCGACTGGTCGTGCCTTGGCACTGGTTCAGTGGATAAAGAGTATTCTCTCAGCAGTTAAAATTCATTTGTTGTGAAAAAAGAGGAAGAAAATTATGTGATGATGATAATGATGATGATTAACAAGAACAGATTGCTTGTACGGCAAGATTTGACTAATGGCAAAAAAACTTCGAGGAGAGGATAAGTGTAAGCGCAAACCATGTATTATTTATATATGATGATGGTAAATGCAGACAAGATATAATCTCTATAAATATCTAACATGTTTATCTAAATTTTTATAATGGTAAGGTGTAAAGAAAGCCCAAAAATAAGTATATACCTAACGACAATTATTTTAGATTTGAACCACTCTTAAATATTGTATCAGGGATTGGTTTTGTATGCTACATGGAAATCATAAGGTACGATCTATCTGAAAGTTAAGAGGCTCTATGATAATTGCAAAGTAAATGGCATCAGCTAAATAATTTATACCACCAGATGCAGATGACATTCTGTAATGGTTTGGGCTTCCAGGTACATTGATCTCCATATTTCCCTGGTTACATATGAAACCAAGAAGTATTCAGCTTGTACTATGCCACTCAATACCAACGTTGGTAAACGACTCAGTAATGCAGCAGCATTTTTCAAGTAAGAATTCTTCATGTTATTTCCTTTTTGATAGGATTCATAAGTGAGATTTCTTTCTCATCGCAAGTTCATATACAACGCTTTTCAGTTTGCATTATGTTTCGAGTCTAGTTAAGGTTTTGCATATATCTATAACTGAAAAATACCACACGCAATAAAAAAAAATCCTATTTATAGGGTTCGTAGCACTGTAATTACAATGTTGAGAAAATCTGGCAATTCATAAAAAAAGAAACCCTGCCTTAAACTCTTACGGATGATAACAGACTTAACGTATAAAAAAAATCTTTCAAAAGAAGTATATGTGCTCAAAAGGTCTCTTAACTGAAGCATCACCCATGTTGAGACCATCGTGCTAGAGTCCAGCTGTGTTGTTATTGAAGGAGAACAGAGCTTGCAGAGTAATTAGGATTTATGAGTGTATTGTGCATTGTGCATTTTTGACTTTCCCGTACATTATACACATTTTTTATACTGAAAACTACTTAAATGACCCATATTTTAAGTAAAATACCTAGAATAACTCAATGTGGAGAAGTGTAACTAGAATTACTTACATCTTATAGAAAAAGACATATAACCCTCTTTAACTTAATGTTGAATCTTGTAAACAATCTCGCATGTGAGATTATGAATGAAAAGGTAGAGATGTTGTTCTAGTCTTTCTATATGGTGTGAATTGTTCGTGGTTAAAAAATAAAGGTATCACAGTTGTATCTTAACATAATCTTCTTAATTAAACGTTTAGATACTAATATTTAGCCCGTACATAGAGGTACTATAATAATTATATAAATTCCAAAAAATGTGAGACAATGGTTTAAGTTTTAGTTAGGTTATTTTGGATGGTATTAGAATTTATAAAATTATTCAATCAATTTTTTTTAAAAAATCGATTAAATCGCGTGTGATTGATTTAGAGTAAATTACAGTTATTAAAAGAACTTAGGAGAATTAAAATAATTCTACAGCTTAATTTTCGAAAGGAATCTTGGATTAAAAACGAGAGATTCGTCCATGTGTATCCCATGCATAACCTTAGGGTGTCTTAAATACTTTAGACGCGGCATTTAAGTGCCACTTAGCCATATCTAAACTGGACGTTTCTCAAGTTATACTTCATTTTCAATCAATAACCAATTAAGAAAGGGAAAAAAAGACCATTTCCCAAATTTACTATTTTCTTGTTGGCATAGTAAATGAATCCACCATTGAACATGCTGATCCATGCTCTCTCTGCATTATTTAGTGGTCCAAAAGGATGATAAAAAACGAGTGACAGAGACGACGAAGATGACTCTCCCCATGACTTCTCCACTGAAGAAGCTCATCTCAAACTTTCTAATTATCTTGTACTCCACCACCATTACTGTTACTTCATCAGAATGTCGATGTCGGCGTTATAAATCGATCATCAGCTTCGGTGACTCCAGCGCCGACACCGGAAATTATCTCCATCTCTCCGACTTCAATCATCTTCCTCGAGCCGCCTTTCTTCCTTATGGCGAAAGCTTCTTCCATCCTCCCTCTGGCCGTTACTCGGACGGCCGTCTCATCATCGACTTCATTGTTACTTATATTTTCCTCTCTTTCTAACAGAGATGTAGGCAAAAAAAAAAAAAAAAAACATTTGTTCTCCTCTGCTTTAGGTCGTTCTTGCTTGAACAGAAAGTTAGAAACCCTAATTGCTTTCTGAGTTTTGAATGGACAGCTGAATTCTTGAGACTACCGTACGTACCGTCTTACTTTGGATCCCAAAACGTGAGTTTCGATCAAGGGGATCAATTTCGCGGTGTATGGAGCAACTGCATTGGATCGTGTGTTTCTTGTGGAAAAAGGAATTGAATCTGATTTCACCAATGTTAGTCTAAGTGTTCAGCTTAACATCTTCAAGCAGATTTTACCTAACCTTTGCACCTGGTCTTCTCGTGGTTAGAAACTTAGCCTTCTTCTCTTCCATGTCTATGTAGTTGAATCGAGCTCGCTTTGAACGGTCTTTTTCTTTTGGGGTTTAGATTGCAGAGAGATGCTTGGAGACTCGCTTATACTCATGGGAGAGATTGGAGTAAACGACTATAATTACCCGTTCTTCGAAGGCAAAACTATCAATGACATCAAAGAGCTTGTTCCTCTAGTCATCAAAGCTATTTCTTCTGCGATTGTGGTAACAAATATTTTAGATTTCCCTCCCCTCAATAAAAAGTCCTATGTGTGTGTTAAATTTTAACAAATTAGGCAACAAAACTACAGGATTTGATCGGATTAGGGGACAAAACATTTCTGGTCCCTGGAAACTTCCCAATCGGATGTTATGCGGCGTATCTTACTCTATTTCAGACCGTAGCAGAAGAAGACCACGACCCGTTCACAGGTTGTCTACCATGGCTCAACGAATTCGGAAAGCACCACAATGAACAGCTCAAGAAAGAACTCTAAACACTCCAAAAACTCTATCCCCATGTCAACATCTTTTGCGCCGACTACTACAACTCTTTGTACAGGTTATACCAAGAACCAGTCAAACACGGTCCGTGCATTTCTAAATTTTTTGTCCTTGACCGTCACGGTTTAATCTCTTGACCGATGTTTTATGGTCCCTTTTAGGGTTTAAGAACCGACCTTTGGCTGCATGTTGTGGAGTCGGAGGTCAATACAACTTCACTATTGGTAAAGTGTGTGGATACGAAGGAGTTAGCTACTGTCAAAATCCTTCTGAATATGTGAATTGGGACGGTTATCATTTAACCGAAGCCACGCACCAGACGGTGGTTCAAGGTATACTCGATGGTCCCTATGCAACTCCTGCTTTCGACTGGTCTTGCTTTGGCTCTGAATCAGTGGATAAAGAGTGTTCTTTCACCAGTTAAAATTCAGATTTTGTGAAAAAGGGAATAAAATATGTGGTGATGGTGATGATTAATAAAAACAGGTTCCTTACGGCAAGGTTTTGACATAATATAATATTGACTTATGACAAAAACCATAAATGATTCTATTTGATGATGGTAGATGCAAACAAGAGATAATCTCCATTAATGATAAGGTGTAAAGAAATGCCAGAAAAAATATGTGTGACTGAAATGTGATGCAAGATTGCTCAAGGTTTGGAGGGAGAAGTTTGAAGATACCGCATTAATTGCCCCCCAAGAAGATAATTGTTGTGCTGATCTTCTTGTTACACATATAGCTATCAACGTGTAATTTCTTCTTCTATTTTCACTATGCTTCCGATCTGGCTCCAAGACCAAATTGTAAAAGATACATCGTCTTTGACTTAATATATTCGTCGTTTGGAGAAAAATCAAGTCTACAATATATTTATACCATTTTTTCCAAATATAATTATACTTTTCCAATATAAAATTTATGTTAGATATTAATTGAGTATTTTGCAATTTATCCGGTTTCACTCTCTTGGTTTAGAAACTCGATCATATATCTTCTCTTTGTTTGCGCATCTACTCTTCCACGAATGGTCAATCAAATTGAAGGCATTATGGAGTGTTCGAGCGAGAAGCAATTATTATTTTATTTTTTTGATCAAATCATTTTTTTTTGAATAAAATTCGTAACAAATACACCAGCTATTATATATCTTGATATATTTTTTTAAAAAAACCAGAAAATATATAATTTGGTCTAGTCTAGAGACCTTTTAAAAGTTAAAGTAAAAATTTGTTATTACGATATACAGTTTGAGGTAGTTAAGTACTTTCTTTTATAATTGACTAATTTGAGATCTTCAGGTACATTCCTTTATAATTAACATCAGACTATTAAGAAATTTTTATGAAATGCCATTTTTCTAATACCATGTGTAGTAGTTACAAACTAGTTTATAAGAGTATAAATCAGTTCATAAAGAGTTAAAAATTATTTAAGCAAGATTACAAATGAATACATAAAAGCTTACAATCATATATATATATGTTATAACATATTTCTAGATTTAATAAAAAAATAATATTTTAATTAGTTTGATATATGCCATTCCTATATCATACTCTAAATTATTAAATTTTACATGAAATAAATATAAAAATAAGTAAAAATATTTCTTATGAATATGAAATATAAAAAACTAATTAATTTGTAAGAATTGTTTAAGAATTTTTCAATAACATTATAAGATTTTTGAAAAGAATTTCAAAGAATTTTAGTATTTTTTTATGGCTTTTCATATTTTTGAGTTATTGTTCAATTTTAATTCAGGTTTGGTTGAATTGTATTGGGTTTCTTTTCGGTTCAATTTTTTCTTAAGTCAAGCTAAAAAGATTTTTAAAAGTGTACATTAAATCTTTTAACGGGCTGCTAACGGGTTAATATAGAATGGTTACTTCATGTATTAATATGGGCTGCATAAATAGTTTAAATTTTTCTATGAAACGCAAAATTTGCTTATAGGCTAGTTTTTGTTTTTGTCAAAGAATCTAAATCAATCTACAATGTAGAACTTTTTTCATTTTAGACAGGTGTATTCTAACGAAAAAGGTAGAGCACTGATTTTTAAAAGTTTTATCTAATTATATACTACATTTGCTTTTCAAGTACAGCTAAACATAATTTATTTCACATTAAAAAAAGGGAAAATTAACTTCATAAGAAGTCAAATTATACAAGGAAAAAAATCTGACTACCTTGTCTCTTACCTTAAAGTTAAACTTTAACCATCCATGTTTGACAAATATATGAATATGGTAACATGACAAAATCTCTTAAAGTGTAACGGTTGCAAAAAAAAAAAAAACAAAAAAGACAGTTAAAGCAGACAGACTCGTGTCAGTTGAAGAGAAGCATCGTAAGCAATGAACGGTGGAAGATTGTGTAGAATCCAAAGTAACAGCACGTGTAACAATCATTGTCTCTCTGTTCTCTTTTTCCTAACATAACCTTCCATGCTTTTCTATATTTCATTTTATATATCCTTTGCTCTTTTAAAAATTAAAATATATTACCTTAAAACATTAGTTTCTGGGAAGAAAAAAACCAAAACAGACTTTTCTAATTTAAGTAAAAAACCATTGGATATAGTGTCAATTCACAGCTTTTTCCAGCTTGGGATTGTCTTTGAGTCTAAAAATGACATATCTACATAAATATGTCTCACTAATTCGTAGTTTTTTTCTGGAAAACACACCTAATAAGTTCGGATTTGCATTATGATAATCAAAGTATTCAGTATTTTTTTTTCATATTAATTTGGAACAACATGTTGTAAACTAACTTAATATTAAAACATTAACAAAAAAAATAATTAAAAATGTAATATTTTCTATGCATTGCTTTTTATTAATTTTATAACTTTAACTTATAGTGCTACCATGAAATTCATATATAATTTTATAATTGACAGCGCCGTATAACGACAATATACATAAATTTATAATTTATCCGATATCATACTTTAAAAATGTAAATGATTTTTCATTAATTTTTACAATTGACGGCGCCGCCACGGAAACTCACATATAATTTTAAAGAGAAAATATATGTATTTTACTTCAGATATTTTAGTGAACTAGTGTTTAGTTATAAATTATAAATTATGTGAAATAAATCAAAATATTTGTTTTTCTCAATTATATTACTAATATTGAGGGTAAATTAGTGGAGTTCTGAATAATGAGAAAACAAATATTTTGATTTATTCACTCTAAATATTTAAAATAAAAATATACAAAAGTTGTCAAAACAAAGATACAAAACTTTTAACACTTGTCGTTAAAAGGATAAGGTAGCTAAGACCTTCTTTATCGGACATTGGATATATATATATATATATGCCTATATGGTAGGCTTCTCAATTTCACCTATACACCTCCCCCAATTTCCATATCTCTCACTTTCACTCAGACTCCAGTAAGTGTCTCCCCTTTCGTTTTCTTTGCAGTTTAGCTCTACTGCAATTCACTCCTACATAAAGCTTTATTGAATTGTACAAAAGAGACATAAAAGAGGTCTTTCTAGATAAAGAGACATAGTAGAAGTCTTTCTAGTCCCGTATATTTCTTCAAATTTCTTTCTTCATTGCCTTAAATTTATTCACACAAATTTCTTGTCGTCTTTGATTTTCATATATATTTTATTTCTTCTCTTTGTATATAAATTCTTAGTTTTCATTTTTGTCAATAATTGTTGTTGTATATACACATATATTTATTTAGTTTGATATTTGGTTATTCGTTTATCAAGATGAAAGTCCTCCGAAAAGTTATCAGCTAGTGTTGTCATTTTGATGGATGCACGAAAAGCTAGAAGCTTTTTTCTTGTATACTGATATTTTAGAGGCTTTACGCAGTTTTTCATTCTTTTTTTCCGAAAACATAATTATTTCAAAACTAAGACTAAATTAGTCTTTTTCTTTAAAAAAAAAATTAAGGGAAAAAATGTTTTTTTTTAAAGAAAAAAATGGCTTTTTAAAAAGGAAAAAGATGGCTTTCTCGAAGGAAAAAAAAATAGCACTTAAAAATAAAAGAATTATGAGCCACAAGCTAGTATTTAACCAGCTTCCTATCAAGGCTGATTCTGCTTGTTATATGTGAAATTTATTTTATATACACTTATATTAATTCTTCCACACACACACAAATTACTTTATTTTTTATATCTAATATTTTTAAACCACAAAATATGAACTAGACGCTGACAAGTTAATTTGTCCTTATTTCAATTGAAAGGATCGAGTAATTTTTTTTTTTTTTGGTTACAAGAAAAGAAAAGAGTATTTACTGACTTGATTACAGCATGAAATATTTTCAGTTTGATTTATTCTCCTCAATTCAGACTCTATCTGATGTTTGAATACATATAAGTAGCATGATGTCGGTATACAAAAAAATGATTCCTCATTTTAAAAATTTATATGGGACGAATTGTTGTACCCAGCTATCTAGTTAATCAAAAGCCCAAACGTGTTTGTTTATTCAATTTCTGATTATCTCACGTACGTATCGATCTTCCAGATAAACAAAGTCAATATGGATTTCACTGACGATATGCTCGATGATCAAAGTTTGCCATTTACTCCTTCGTGGTTTCCCCCGTCACCAGAACCATTTCCTCAATCAATGGTCTACTTTTTAATTTTTTTTTTTTTTTTGTTTCTCGTTATTCAATTTCTATATAAAAATGATTAAACTAAAGTGTTGACTTTGTGCAATATAAAGGAGTTTATGCAAGACCCTATAATGGACGAAGAATTTGGTGGATTATTCTCTATTCCTGCAATAAGCGAGGCTAATCCCTTAACGAGCATACAACCAAGTCTAATCCCATGTCCAGAGTCATTAACAATACCACAAGATCCACCTGACATGGTATGTTACTTACATTTTTGATAAAACATTTAATCATTACTATAGGCCAACAAAACTAAACATTTCATGAAAACATATTCTAATAATTAAATTCGTTTTCATTTTATCTAAGCAGCAGCAAGAACAACCATCAGGTTTACAACATTCTGATCAACAAGATTTATTAAATCCAAACATGCTCAATTGCTTTCAAGAGCCAGATGTTTCTACAATGGTGAGTTATAGATTTCATTTTTTTTTTCCTTTCGGTTATCAGGTTTTAAATTATTATTATTAGTTTTTTACATTCATGAGCCAAATAGAATACTATATACTACCGCTAAATCATCAATGATAATATATTAATAATTTAATTTATTTTATTTTGCCTAAGCAGCAGCAACAACAACAACCACCATTATCTAGTTTCCATGAATCTTTACAACAATCTGATCAACAAAGTTTATTAGATCCAAACATGATGTACTCTTTTCAAGAGCCAGATGCTTCTACAATGGTAAGTTATAGATTTTATATTTTGTTTTCAATTACCAGTTATTTTTAATTAATTTTTCTTAATATACAATTAATTATAAGCGAGATAGAAAACAATATGCTATAACTAAACCATCAATGATAATATATTAATAACTAAATTCGTTTTCATTTCTCCTAAGCAGCAGCAACAACCACCATCCAATTCACATGGATATATACAACAATCTGATCAACAAGGTTTATTAAATCCAAACATGCTGAATTCTTTTCATGAACCTGATGTTTCTACAATGGTAAATTACAAATTTCATTTTTTTTCAATTATCATTTTTTTTAATATGAATATACATTCATTAGCCAGATAGACTATATGCTATCAAACTAAACCATCAATGATAATACATTTATAATTAAATTCGTTTTCATTTTGCCTACGTAGCAGCAACAACAACCATTATCCAATTCACATGGATATGTACAACAATCAGATCAACAAGATTTATTAAATCAAAACAGGCTGAATTCTTTTCAAGAGCCAGGTGTTTCTGCAATGGTACGTTAGATTTCATTTTTTTTTTAATTTCAATTTTGTCCAATTATCAGTCACTTTTAATTAGTTTTCGATGAATATACATTAATGAGGCAGATGTGATCTTTACTATATACCATCAAAACTAAACCATCATTGGTAATATATTGATAACTAAACTCGTTTTTATTTTTTCGAAGCAGCAACAACAACAATTGTTATGCGATTCACATGGGTATATACAAGGAAACTTATCAAACAGACAGTCAGATCAGCAATACTTATTGAATCAAAACGTGATGAATTCATTTCAAGATCCAAATGATTCTACAATGGTAAATAGAACTCTTTTTTTTTTCTCAATTTTCTTGATCATCGATTTATTTTAAATGAAGTTTTTGATGAATAGATTTGCATGAGCCAGATAGATATTGTTCAACAAATCGAAGAAGGAAACAGTACTGGATATGCACATCAACCATTGATTGATTCTTTTGAGTTACCAAATCATCTTCAAGAGCAGTTTCTATCAGTACCTGTGTATGTAACAAATTAATTACAAATACAATACTTTTGTAAACATGTAACATTGATCTAAAATTTCTATTATTTTTATGAAATACAGATCAGAAAATTACATGTCGTATCCGGCATACCAACATGGTCCGATTGGTTCACATTTCAACATGGACGACCAGCAACCACCTCTGAGACTTTTAACAAACAGAGAAGACGAACATCTCGTCCCAAGGATGGTTAAAGATTTGGCTATGTAAGATCATCTAGTTTCCGTAAATACTATATACAACTCCAATATTTTCTAATGAAAAATTTGGAAAAGAGTCAATCAAGTTGTGACTCCGCTTATATACAAAGTAAAATTAAGAATTTGTCCTTGCCTATTATATATCATGTCTTATATCTCTCTTATATACTTTTCTAAGTCTTATGTCTCTTCCTATGTAGAATTTTCTTATATATTTGTTTCACTAAAATTTATAATTATATAAGATCACAACTATTTATTATTATTTTTTGTTAACACAGAACTTATCCCCTACATTATCAAAATTCTACAACCCTTTTTCCACCTCAAATGCCATCGAGTTCTACCAGGTATATATATTATTCTAAGTTTAATTGAGGTTGACAAAAAAAAAATCTATGTTTTATATTATTTTAAATATTGTTACAGTTATATAAGAACATAATTATATATATATCTTTGTAAATTATTTGGGTTAATGCAGGATTTATGCTCGACAAAATCAAATTTCTATGATTCCTCCTCAATCTCAAATATCGTCGAGTTCTACTAGGTATATATATTATTTTAAGTTTAATCTCTCTTAAATACTATTTTAAATATTTTCTCTCTCCCGATGTGAAATTCTCTTATATATTCGTTATATAAGAACATAATTATATATTTCTTTGTTAAATTATTTGGATTAACGTAGGACTTATCCTCTACAAAATCAAAATTCTATGATGCCTCTTCAATCTCAAATGCCTTCGAGCTCTACTAGGTATTTATTATTTTGAATATATTATTCTAAATTCAGTCTCTCTTATACATGTTAATTTAAATCATATCTTTTCTTATATGGAATTCCCCTATATATTTGTTCACCTAATAATTACAATTATATTAAAGCATAGTTATGTATTTCTTTGTTAAATTATTTGGATTAACGTAGGACTCCTCAACAAAATCAAATTTCTATGCTTCCTCCTCAATCTCAAATGCCGTCGAGTTCTACTAGGTATATATATTATTTTAGGTTTAATCTCTCTTAAACACTATTTTAAATATTTTCTCTCTCCCGATGTGAAATTCTCTTATATATTTGTTATATAAGAACATAATTATATATTTTTGTTAAATTATTTTGGTTAACGTAGGACTTATCCTCTACAAAATCAAAATTCTATGATGCCTCTTCAATCTCAAATGCCTTCGAGCTCTACTAGGTATTTATTATTTTTAATATATTATTCTAAATTCAGTCTCTCTTATACATGTTAATTTAAATCCTATCTTTCCTTTATATTGAATTCTCCTATATATTTGTTCACCAAATAGTTACAATTATATTAAAGCATAGTTATGTATTTCTTTATGAAATTATTTGGATTAATGTAGGACTCCTCAACAAAATCAAATTTCTATGCTTCCTCCTCAATCTCAAATGCCGTCGAGTTCTACTAGGTATATATATTATTTTAGGTTTAATCTCTCTTAAATACTATTTTAAATATTTTCTCTCTCCCGATATAAAATTCTCTTATATATTTGTTATATAAGAACATAATTATATATTTCTTTGTTAAATTATTTGGGTTAACGTAGGACTTATCCTCTACAAAATCAAAATTCTATGATGCCTCTTCAATCTCAAATGCCTTCGAACTCTACTAGGTATTTATTATTTTTAATATATTATTCTAAATTCAGTCTCTCTTATACATGTTAATTTAAATCCTATCTTTCTTTTATATGGAATTCTCCTATATATTTGTTCACCAAATAGTTACAATTATATTAAAGCATAGTTATGTATTTCTTTGTTAAATTATTTGGATTAACGTAGGACTCCTCAACAAAATCAAATTTCTATGCTTCCTCCTCAATCTCAAATGTCGGCGAGTTCTACTAGGTATATATATTATTTTAGGTTTAATCTCTCTTAAATATTATTTTAAATATTTTCTCTCTCCCGATGTCAAATTCTCTTATATATTTGTTATATAAGAACATAATTATATATTTCTTTGTTAAATAATTTGGGTTAACGTAGGACTTATCCTCTACAAAATCAAAATTCTATGATGCCTCTTCAATCTCAAATGCCTTCGAGCTCTACTAGGTATTTATTATTTTTAATATATTATTCTAAATTCAGTCTCTCTTATACATGTTAATTTAAATCCTATCTTTCCTTTATATGGAATTCTCCTATATATTTGTTCACCAAATAGTTACAATTATATTAAAGCATAGTTATGTATTTCTTTGTTAAATTATTTGGATTAACGTAGGACTCTTCAACAAAATCAAATTTATATGCTTCCTCCTCAATCTCAAATGTCATCGAGTTCTACTAGATATATATATATATATTATTTTAAGTTTAATCTCTCTTAAATACTATTTTAAATATTTTCTCTCTCCCGATGTGAAATTCTCTTATTATATAAGAACATAATTATATATTTCTTTGTTAAACTATTTGGGTTAACGTAGGACTTATCCTCTACCAAAGCAAAATTCTATGATGCCTCCTCAATCTCAAATGCTTTCGAGCTCTACTAGGTATTTATTATTTTTAATATATTATTCTAAATTCAGTCTCTCTTATACATGTTAATTTAAATCTTATCTTTCCTTTATATAGAATTCTCCTATATATTTGTTCACCAAATAGTTACAATTATATTAAAGCATAGTTATGTATTTCTTTATGAAATTATTTGGATTAACTTAGGACTCCTCAACAAAATCAAATTTATATGCTTCCTCCTCAATCTCAAATGTCGGCGAGGTCTACTAGGTATATATTATTTTTTGATATATTATTCTAAGTTCAATAATATTTTTTGAAGTCCTATCTCTCTTTCCTATATATATATAATTTTCTTATATACTTGTTTCACCTAAAAGTTATAATTATATAAACACATAGTTATATATTTATTTGGTAAATTATTTGGGTTAATGCAAGACTTATCTTTTACAAAATCAAATTTCTATGACCTCTCCTCAACTTCAAATACCGTCGAGCTCTACTAGGTATTAAGTCCAAACATATATAGTCTACAAGGGATATTAAGTTTTTGAGCACCACAATATTTTTCTGCTGTGGCAATTTAATTTTTGAACTCATCTACATTTCTCATTTGTATAGGCATCATGACAAGGCGCAAGAGTTAGAAAGTCAGCCTTTGCCGAGCTTTAGGTGCCCTCAACTAGACACTTCTACACAAATACGTACATGCACAAACTCATTCACTACTCGCATACAGGTACCATATATTTCATTCGATGAATAAACTATGTGATTATTTTTTTCTTATAAGTAATTTCAGTAAAAAAATAAATAAATAAATAAATAAATAAACAGTATCTGAAAAAAAAAAATTAATAACGAACGAGCTCGAAATAGAAAACTGGAGGCCACATCAATGGACACTCTTCAACGCATATATTCTCGATGTTGAAAGACCATTATACAACAAGAAATATATTTTATATAGAGAACATGTACACACACAAATATGTATATATATATATATAATTATATTTTTTATCAAAAGATTTTGGATTAGTATATATGTGCTAAAAATGTTATTGATGACATGTGTACATTACAGACCAGTGTTCTGGGGCGTCGACAAAGAAATTATCAAAATCACTTTGTGCATGGAGAATCATCATCGTCTGCTCAACGAAAGGTAAGATATCTTTATATATATTATTCTCCAAAATAGACAGATTTAATGAGAAAATTAACAATTAATACAATTTTATTAAATAATGCAGAGGATCGTCTTGCCAAAAAGAAATGTTGATTCAAATGCAGCCAATCTTGGTGAAGAAAGGTTTATAGTTTCCCATCTATTTTTTCATTTCACATTTTCCATTTATTTTTATAAGTTATTCCATACGTTTACATTTTCGTAAGACTCTCGATCAAAAATTATTTCCTCATCACTCATTAATTATAGTAATAGTAATATCATTCTTATGAACATAATAATTATGTTTTATATTTTTTTCTGATCCAAAAAATAAAACATTTGACCCAGAACACAAAACTACAACAACCTTACTTTAGTTACATGATTATTACTTACAAAAAAATTATATATATATATATATATATAATAGGTAATTTCATATATAGCTTCATACTTTTATATTTGTATTACAGTATTTTATCATTCACTATTAAAAAAACACAAATACTTAAGAACATTACTAATAAATACGTTTTACTTTTTATTTCAGGATACAAAATTCATTATATAATCCACTATATGAAGGCCTCGGTTTAGCTATCGATCCAATCTTGAGAAAATTCCATTTTCAAGCATGAGAAAACGGTAGTAAATTCTTAAATTTAGCTTTTCTATTTTATTCATTATATTACAACTTTTATGGTTTAATTTTGCTGTATTTATGAATTCTATCAATGAATAAGAACCATTTAACATTATATTGATGATGAAATGAATAATATTCTTCTCACATACCTTTCAAGCTTATTGTAATCATTCATCCTTCATGGTTTTTTTCTTTTCCTTAATCTATACACTAGTGATTTGGAAGAAAACAGATGGTTCAGTGTAATTAAGATCCATAATATTATCAGATTGGAGATTAAGAAAATGCTTTAAAATTGCTCAAACATTACTCATATTTCTTCATTACATATTTAAATATTCTACTCGCACCGAAAACCAACATCGTACCGACCTTCCGTAAACAGTTAAAACTCATGGACCCTAGACGGCTAGACTCTAGACCTCAAACCTGATCACGAGTGTGGCCATTATCTGCATGATCTAAACAAGAGTGAGTATCCCTATTAAATACTTAGTGCGAACGATTATTTCCGTCCATATGCAATACAAAGCGATGAACGACTTATTCCTATATATTCACAAGGGATAATATCATGCTAGTCAATCAATCAATTATCACAGCCTGGACTATAAATGCATATTCGTACAACTAGCCACGATTCATTAATTAGTAGCATGTATTTGGTTCATATTAATTCACATAACCCGTTCACCCGTTTTTAGTAGACCGTGAGCAATACCCGTTCACTTAGTGCGAATTGTTTTCTTCTTTAACTACTGCAACACACCAGCCTTTTGTTTTTTTTTGGACTCACTAGCCGAATTAATTCACATCCCAGTGAAAAGCAACATAATTGTACTTCTTCTTGCATAAAACTTTTAAAACTTGATGATTTTATAATTCTATTCAAATCTCTTATTATTGAAAAAAATTTAGCTATATATTAAATTCCATTATTATTGGAATATGGATTTCTAAAAATTTAATGGTATGTTATTCAATCATGTTTTAATAGAATATAAATCTAATCGTAATTTATTGTTACTTTTTTGAAAGGCTTTGTAAATTTTTTTTTTGTCAACAAGGGTTTGTAATTTATTAACGAAATTCAATCATTCATATATTTTATGCGTTGAAATCTGGTGCTAGTGGATGTAGTGATAGTAAATAGTTTTTTTTTTTTTTATAAATGTAGAGTTTAATGTTATTCAGTTAAGATTTTAAATATTTTATTAACAAATGGTGTTATTCAAAATTAAATTAGTTTTATAATCAATTGAATACGATGGATTGTGCTTGGATTAGATTCTACTAAAATCCATGATTAAATATCACCCTCTCTAAATCATCAATCGGATAAATTCTCCTTATGATTACACAATTATTAAAACACCATGATATCTTATAGATTATTAACATTTTTATAACTAAACCAAAAAAAAATATTTGCAATAGTTTTTAAATACACAAAATTTTCTTTAAAAAATTGGTGAAAAACATCTCTAAAATTTTAAATTAACCAGTTCTATTTAAAATCAGTTCGTAACTACCACCCCTCAAACAAAATACGATTCTTTTTTTATATCTCCATACAACAAAATACTCTATCCAATTTTATGGTTACTTGCTCAATTTTATAGGGTATATGGTTATTCAATGCAATTTCCCTATTGCTCCGCAGTCAAACCGGATCGATATCGAGACTTAGAATATTATTCCAAATTACTTTCCGAGACGGGTAAACTACTTCATGTTAATTACATTGTATCAACTTTAAATCAAAGAAGTATTTAAACATAAAAATCAACTTTGTTATGGATGATTATTAGTAAATTTATTTGGGTAGAGTTTGTTAATTATTAAAATTGAGAGATCTTGAAAGTTTTAACTTTTTAACGTATATATATGATAAAAATTGATGATTTTTTGAAAGTAGAATTAAATAGAACTACCAAATCAAATTGTACTTTTTGAATAACAAAGGATTCTAAGTAAAAAAAAAATTATATAGAAACCCATAAGTTAATAACAAGTACTATCTTTACAAATAAATATATTAATAACCCCTTCTTGATAAATGATTTGACTTGGAAGTCAAGAAAGTAAAGAACATGGTAAATGATCCACAAATAACTTGTAAATAATGTGCAAAGAACTCCTAAATAATCCGCAAATAACTTTCTGCAAATAAGAGAGTAGATAACGGGACAAATGATCTGCAAATAGATATTTTCCAAAGGGTGGTTAAAAGTCCACCTACCCTTTTTAAACGATCGATTACAAAGTTTTGTAGTCCGTACAAAGTGAATTGCTTTGCCCCACCCTTATTTATACCCCAACAAGAAACTCATTGAGTGACTCATCGGTTGGAACAGAGTTTCTTCTTTTGTTGTCCTCGATAGTACAAAATATTTGGCGTCACTTCGAACCACTCGCATGGCGTCTCTAGATTCTCTTACTCTGATATGAAGCTATTAAGTTTCCTTTTATCTACTCTTTTGTCACTATCGTGAGCTCGGAAACGCAATGCCGGAATGCCGGAATTTCAAGTCGATCATCAGTTTCAGTGACTCCATTACCGACACCGGAAACTTGCTCGGTCTCTCGGGTCCTAACGATTATCCTGTGACCGCATTTCCGCCGTAAGGAGAAACCTTCTATAAAAATAATAATAATCTCGTTATGGAGGGATATTAGTAACTTGATTTTATAGACTGTTGATTTTAAAAATCGAGAGTTTTAAATTTTTAAAAAGTATTTTAAAACATATATGATGACATTAGAAAATCACCAAACTACTAATACAGAAATATATAAATATAAATATTGATAAACTAATATAACAGATAAATCTAAGAAATGTAAAATTATTTACAAACTGATATATTAATATTAAGAAAAATGTATATTAGTTACAAAATAAACCACAAATAACATGCAAATCACTTGCAAATAAGCAAGTGACGAAACGGAACAAATAATTTGCAGATATTTTCTAGAGGTTTGGTTAGAAGTCCAAATGCCCATTTCAAACGATACAAAATTACAAATACAAAGTTTTGTAGTCCATACAATACAAAGTATTATTGCCTTGGCCCACCATTATTTATAAGACAACAAGAAAATAAGTGAGACATGACCCCCACCAATTGTCACATTACTCACATGGCTTTTATTTTTTTTTCTTCTTTTGTTGTTTTCGAAAGTACGAAATATTTGTCAAAACAGAAAAAAAAACAGAAAGAAAGATAGAAAGTCACTCCGGACCTCTCGTATGGCGTCTCTAGATTCTCTAGTGAGCTTCTTTTTATCGTGCGTTCGGAAACGCAGTGCCGGAATTTCAAGTCGATCATCAGTTTCGGCGATTCGCTTACCGACACCGGATACTTGGTCGGTCTCTCTTTTCTACATAACTCGAGATCTGTGAGAAGAAAAAAAAAAAGAATTATTAATGAACTATGGACTCTTTCTTCGTTTTCCTCTGTTTTCTGGTATTGGCGCAACATTTTTGATCTTTCTCAACTTCGAGACCAAATTGATTACGCCAGAGATGCATATAGATATTCTAGGGTTTCTTATGTAAACTCTTCTCTAATTTTCTTTTTCTTGAACTGCAAGTCAACACTATGACACCTTAGGTGATTCTAATTTTCTCTTTACAGCTGAATTCTTAGAGTTACCGCATGTGCCTCCTTTTTATGGATCTAGAAATGGAAACTTTGAGAAAGGAGTTAATTTCGCTGTTGCCGGAGCAACGACACTACAAAGTTCCATTCTTGAGGAGAGAGTAATTCATTATCCTCACACCAATATCAGTTTGGGAATTCAGCTAAAGATCTTCAAGGAGAGTTTACCAAATTCAGGGAGAATTCAGCTAAAAACCAATGAGGTCAAAAAGTTGGTTCCGCTGGTGATCACTATTATATCTTCTGCAATCACGGTAAATATTCTTGGCTCGTCAGTCCCGGGAACGAGTAAAACAGATTTGTATCTTCTTATTTGCTTGTCAAAAAATGTAATATCCTTCTTAATTTTGGGACTGAATGTTGATTCTAGGAGTTGGTCGGTATGGGAGGAAAAACATTCCTAGTTCCTGGAAATGTCCCACTTGGATGCTCAGCAACATATTTGACATTATATCAAACATCAAAGAAGGAAGAATACGATCCTCTAACAGGATGTTTGACATATATGGCTGAACGATTTTTCAAAATACTACAACCAGCAGCTTCAGGCAGAACTCAACAGGCTTAGGAAGCTTTACCCTCATGTCATTATCATATACGGTGACTACTACAACGCTCGGTTCCGCCTTTTCCAAGAACCAGCCAAATTCGGTTAGCCTTCTTGGTCCTTCTACTTTACTGACACAAATAAGTTCTTTGATTCGATTTGCTATCAGAGTTAATCATTCATTATTTGTACAATTAGGGTTCATGGTCAGACAAGCGGGTTTGGGAGAAAGTGGTAAAGTGGTGGTAGATAACTCATGTGATATCTCCAAAGAGATCTTGGATTAGAAGGATAAAAATATAAAATATCCAATCTTCCGAAAATGGGACACTTAGTGAGCGGTAGAGATAACAAAATAAAAGATGATAAAATGGGCTAGGAGTTGAACAGTTTCGTGCCACATTTATCCTCTTGATATGTGGATATCCAGACTTCACAAAACGAAAAAATGAGATATCCGCCAATATTTAGATGTGAAAAATATTCAATTAAAAAATTAAAATTAAATACTACAAAGTTTTTAAAATTTTTAAAACTAAAACTTAGGAAATAATTTTGAAAAATGTGATATATCATAAAAATAATTAAAAGTAATTTTATATGTATTTTTTAAATATAAAAATCACATAATAAATGTAAAACAATTAACAAATCTAGATCAAGATATCCGGGTTTAAACCACGTTATCTAGATCATGTTCAGGTTTTGAAAAAATTGAGATTTTATTATCTAGATTAGGACAATGTCTTCTCCCCTAGCTCCCCAATATTCTAATTTTCAAGCCGATCAAATTGATCTTGGATAAGATCACATATAATAATTAATCCCTAGTCTTCAATACCAAACCAAACTAGTATTTTAATATATTAATACGATCTAAAAATGATTTGAATTAAGACTAGACATGTAATTTAATGGTTTTTGTTAGTGTAATTAACAATCCGAATTCAAAGCGGGCATAATACATGTTGTTGATATAAGAAAAAAAAGTTACTGAATTGAAACTCAAAATCAAATAAAAATATGGTATCGTAAATAACCTGCAAATAAGCGGCAAATAGATAGTTTATAGAGGGTAGTTTAAATTTTATATAGGGTGGTTAGAAGTCCAAGTACCCATTATAAAGTTTTTATCATTTTGTAGTTACAAAGTAGATTGGTTTATTTATGAGACAACAATAAAGGCTCGTTTTGTGATGACTCATGACTCATCGGTCCATCCCCTCCACTGGATCTATATAACTTGTCCAAAACAAATGATTTGTAGAATAACAAAAATAGAAAGAAAGATAGAAAAGTCACTCCGGACCTCTCGCATGGCGTCTCTAGTGACCTTCTTTTTATCTACTCTTTTTGTCTCTATCGTGAGCTCGGAGACGCTGTGCCGGAATTTCGAGTCGATCATCAGCTTCGGCGATTCGATTGCCGACACCGGAAACTTGGTCGGTCTCTCTGACCATAACCATCTTCCTGTGACTGCGTTTCCGCCGTACGGAGAAACCTTCTTCCACCACCCAACCGGCCGTTACTGCGACGGCCGCCTCATCATCGACTTTATCGGTACTTCTCTTTCTATATAACTCGAGATGTAAGTGCGCGTCTAGGCATGTGTGATACTAAAATCTGAATGAAATATCGAATTATGGTCTCTGAGAAGAATCCAAATAAATAAATAATGATAACGTCCGTTAGAAGAAACCAATTATTAATTAACTCTTTCTTTGTCTTCCTTTGTCTTCCTTTGTCTTATGTAATCCTCTGTTTTCTTGTTTTGCTTTGTAGCAACTTTTTTCGATTTAATTTGTATAAAAATCTGAAAACATCTGGATATTCTTAGGTTCTGTTCACAGCTGAATTCTTAGGGTTTCTTATGTAAACTCTTTCTTTCTTATTATTTTTTCTTGAACTTCAAGTTAACAGTATGAGACCTCTAAGTGGTCCTCTAATTTGTTTTCTCTTTACAGCTGAATTTTTGGGGCTTCCTTATGTGCCTCCTTACTTTGGATCTAAAAATGGAAACTTTGAGAAAGGAGTTAATTTTGCCGTAGCCTCAGCAACGGCATTGGAAAGTTCTTTTTTAGAGGAGAGAGGAATTTATAATACTCACAGCAACATCAGTTTAGGAGTTCAGCTAAAGAGCTTCAAGGAGAGTTTACCAAATCTATGTGGCTCGCCATCAGGTCATGAAGATCAACTTTTTCTTTTTTCCGTTGGAGTGATTATTAAGTATGTATTTTCAGTGAACTGAGGCCACTTGTATTTAGTTTTTAGATTGTAGAGATATGATTGGAAATGCTTTGATTCTCATGGGAGAGATTGGGGGGAATGATTATAATTTCCCATTCTTCGAACGCAAACCCATTGAGGAAGTCGAAGAGCTGGTTCCGCTGGTAATCAGCACTATTTCTTCTGCAATCACGGTAAACATTATTAAACGGATTCTTGATTAGCCAGTCTGGAGAAAGAGCAGAACATATTTATATCTGCTGATAAGTTTGTCAGAATCTATAATGTGTTTGTTGCTTTTGGACTGAATGTTGAATCCAGGAGTTGATTAGTATGGGGGGAAGAACCTTTATAGTGCCCGGAGAGTTCCCTATCGGATGCTCAGTGGTCTATTTGACATTATATCAAACATCAAACAAGGACGAATACGATCCATTAACAGGATGTTTGAAATGGTTGAACAAGTTTGGAGAATACCACAGCAAGCAGCTTCAGGCAGAACTCAACAGACTCAGGAAGCTCAACCCTCATGTCAATATCATATACGCTGACTACTACAATGCTTTATTGCGCCTTTTCCAAGAACCAGCCAAATTTGGTTAGCTTTTTTATTTTCCCACTGAATCTAAACAAAGTCACTGATTTATATTGACCGAGTTTTCAATCAATGATACTGTCAGGGTTCAGGATCAGACCCTTCCCTGCTTGTTGCGGTATAGGAGGACCGTACAACTTCAGCTTCAATAGAAGATGTGGGAGTGTCGGAGTGGAATCATGCAATGATCCTTCAAAGTATGTGGGCTGGGACGGCATTCATATGACTGAGGCTGCATACAAATTGATAGCTGATGGAATACTCCAAGGACCGTATGCAATTCCTCCTTTCAATTGGTCTTGCCTCAGCTCCGAGACTAAGAACAAGAAATCATTAGACACAGATTATTCTTTGATGAACGTTGATACAAGCTTGTCTAAAACTCTGAGACAAGAGAGATAATGAGAAAAACATATATGTATGTACTTAATTGCTTGTACTGGATCTTGCATTGTATTGTATTATATTTTGTTGTTTAAGAGAGAGTGGTTCAAGTGTTACTAGCTGAATCATGTGATATCTTTACAGAGATGTTGGATTAGAAGGATTGGAGATCCTCTCTACAAAATGGTTCCTTGGTACTCACTTATCCAGATCAGAAATTACCAGGCTTGCAATTAGCCAGTCTGGGTTTACAGCAAAGCATGTCTAGTCCTCCCACTTTCAAAGAAACTGTCAAAGTGTCAATGAGTTTAAACCCAAACAAAAAAATAGGACCGGATAGAATAACTTCAGGTTTGTATGTGGTTGGATCAAAATTGCTAGGAGTTCTCACTTTTGTTTTCACACTGTGTTGCTGCCTAAAGCAAACAATGCAACCAGAACCAGGTGCTTCTACTCCATATTGACGATGTATAAGGTCATCTATATATACAATAATGGACGTAACCAAAATCTCCATATATACACCCCATAATTCCCATTGATTTAATTGATCGACATTAAAAAAAATATTGTAAATAGAATTGATGTGAATTGGCACTACTAGCTAGTTTTGATTTTGTTTAAGCGATACAATAAATCTAAATTTGCATTAGTTTTTTTTTCAGTCGATGTTAAAATTTTTTTAGTAATGGTATCAGTTGGTATCATTGATGTTAAATCACATAATTAGTTTCACTTGTTATTAAGTAATTCTAATTAGCACTGATTGTTATTCCGACATATTAAAGCCGACAGTATATATCTCTTTACTTGTAGACATGATAAATAATTCGTAAATAACTCGTAGTTAAGCTGCAAATTACTCACAAATAACTTGCAAATTCAATAATAAAATAAAGAAACATGACAAAGAATCTACAAATTGATATTTTCTAGAGGATAATTAAAAGTCAAAGTGCCCATTTTAAACGATACAAATACAAAGTTTTGTAGGCCATATATAATAAATTTCCTACCCAACCATTATTTATAAGACAACAAGAAACGCTCATTAAGTCATGACTCATCGGTCCATCCCAGCCATTTGGTTCTATAACTTTTCCCAAACAAAATATTTTGAAAATATTAAATCATAATAAAATGTGAAAATTGTTTAATATAGTGGTCAAGAGTTTAAAGACTTCTACATAAATAATATTCCATTTTGAAAGAGTGTATTTTTGTTTTATAAATTAATGATGCAAGACTAATCAGAATTCCAAAATACTGCAAATAGAACCGTTCGTAGTTGTCTCGACTGTTAGGGTAAAATTTATATCATTAGTATAATACCGGTAACAATTGCCAGTAGGAGATCCAAATATTAGAGCATGATTAATGCTGAAACCCCAAATGGGTTTCTTATTATTTGTTTAATATTAAAAATGATAAGAACTGTTTCTTAAGGTTCCAAAATAAGAAACGTTTCTTCTCCAAATATTGTTTTTATCTTTATTTTAATTTAAAAAAAATCCTAAGAAACTTTTAAAAAACCTCCAATAATGATGGTCTTACACGAAGAGTTGCATATCTTAAATTAATTCATAAAAAAAGTTATTTTAAAAAACAAAAGAAAATGACTTGTCATATTCTCGCATTAACTTGCGTTGTCTTGCTTTTTCGAAGCGAAAGTGATGAAAGAGAGGAAACTTAAAGAGATATGACAGTGATAAGGCCAATACGAAAATCGTAGATATTATGTTTCATTTTCTACAATCAGTTTATCCTTGACAAAAAACTAATTAAATAACTTAAAATATCAGTTTATAAGAAAATAGAAAGAAAACCCAATAGACAACCATACTGCCACGGTGTCAAAACAAAAACAACCCATACTGGAGTATAATTAATTTAGTTTTTATCTATATTAAAAGAACATTAAAATAATATTAGTAAATATGTATAAGAAAATAGTAAATTTTATTTACCGTAGAATATTATAGTTATATTAACGATATTTGTAAGAGTGTTTATGTAAACAAGAGAGGCAAATAAATTAGGGATGTAGGTTGTAAATTTTTCAGAATTCTTAAAGAAACTTGCTGTAGTTTAGATATGTGTACAGCTTCTGCAACAAGATCAATCACCCCACCCCACAACCACATCAACAAGAGCCACTGCATCCAATAATTGACCTTTTTATCATTATTCTCCTTTATATAATAGGGGTACTTTCAATACCTATCTTGAGAAATAAAATCACAAAAACGAAGGGGACCAACCTCCGGACCTCTCGGAATGGCGTCTCCCAATTCTTCTCTCTTGATGAAGCTCCTCATCTTCATCTTTTTATCTACTTTTATTGTCACTAACGTGAGCTCGGAAACGCAGTGCCGTGAATTCAAATCGATCATCAGTTTCGGAGATTCGATTGCCGACACTGGAAACTTGCTCGGCCTTTCAGATCCTAACGATCTTCCTCACGTGGCGTTTCCACCGTATGGAGAGACCTTCTTCCACCATCCCACTGGACGTTTCTCAAACGGTCGCCTCATTATTGATTTCATCGGTACGTTTATTGTGTCCTTTGACTTTACTTAAGGTGTGAGTAAGTGTGTAGGAAGGTTGAGCCAAAAGAGTTATTAATTTTCTTATAGCCATTTCTTTGTTTCTGTCTTCTTGATGCTCTTGCTTGAGTAGCAAGTTTGATTGTATAAAACCTAAAATCATCTAAATACAGAATCATTAAGTGTGGTTAAGTTTGCTGTAATTATAGGTTTGTTTTCTTCTTGTTATGCATTTCTCTGTTTCAAGTGTTTATAGGACAAAAGTTTGTGAAAGTTCTTGAGAGCCTTTTGAGAGGATTTAGATATGAAACTAGTACATGTCTTTTCTTACCTTCGCACACACATAACACATACAAACTTATAGAGACAATAAGCTAATCTACTCTCTGATTTTATCACCAACTACACAACCACTCCCACTAGACTTAATTAGTACTAGATTATAGCTTACTCTTACAAGCAACTTGAACAACATAACAACTCCATTAGCTAAGTTGACTGATTCCATCTAGTTTAGTTTCGCTGATTTCCTTACTTGGTTTAAATACAAAAGCGGCATTACTCAACAAAGTTCCTCAACTTACAGCTCTATCATGCTTTTTATCTTTGGTTTTGTTCACAGCTGAATTCTTGGGTTTACCGCTTGTGCCTCCTTTTTATGGATCTCAAAATGCAAACTTTGAGAAGGGTGTTAATTTCGCGGTAGGGGGAGCAACGGCACTGGAACGTTCTTTTCTTGAAGAGAGAGGAATTCACTTTCCTTACACCAATGTCAGTTTAGGAGTTCAGCTTAGGAGCTTCAAGGAGAGTTTGCCTAACTTATGTGGCTCTCCTTCAGGTTGGGAAGATCAACTCTTTTTAATTTCTGTATTTGGTGTTTCCTGTTTCATATGGTTAGAATATTAAATCTGTTTCCTTACGCTCCCATCGTAACGTTGAGAGACACAATAGGAAAGAAAGAGAAAAAAAAAAAAAAACATTCGTTCTGTTTTGGGTTATGCTTAGAGATCCTACCTGTAGAGGTTAAACTCGAAGATGCAATGAATCAAGCTCACTTGTAGAATAATGGCTTACAATGTAATCATGTTTTAGACTGCAGAGATATGATAGAAAATGCTTTTATTCTCATGGGAGAAATTGGAGGGAATGACTATAATTACGCATCCTTCGTGGACAAAAGCATTGAAGATATCAAAGAGCTGGTTCCACTAGTTATCAGTACTATTTCTTCTGCAATCACGGTAAACATTTCTCTTCTAAATACCTAATCAAATTCTTGATCTTCCTGTCCTGGAACAAAAGCACAAACTGTACTGTGTTTTTGTTTTTGTTTTTGTTTTTGTTTTTGGGACTAAATATTGAAAGCATAACAAATACAGGAGTTGATCGGTATGGGGGGGAAAACATTTCTGGTGCCCGGAGAGTTCCCGGTCGGATGCTCAATAGCCTATTTGACAAAATATCAGACAGCAAACAAGGAAGAATACGATCCTTCAACAGGATGTTTGAAATGGCTGAACAAGTTTGGAGAATACCACAGCGAGCAGCTTCAGGCAGAACTCAACAGACTCCAGAAGCTTAACCCTCATGTCAACATCATATACGCTGACTACTACAATGCTCTGTTGCGCATTTTCCAAGAACCAGCCAAGTTCGGTTAGACTTCTTGATCCTCCTACGGAACCTACACAAACAAATACACTAATTCAATTTGCTAACCGAGTTAATAATGCAATCAGGGTTCATAAACAGACCTTTGTCCGCTTGCTGCGGTTTTGGAGGACCGTACAACTATACATTGGGTAAGAAATGTGGGACTGATGTAGTTTGTAGTGATCCATCAAAGTATGTGGCTTGGGACAGTGTTCATATGACTGAGGCTGCGTACAGATTGATGGCTGAGGGTATACTAATGGGACCCTATGCGATTCCTCCTTTCAATTGGTCTTGCCTCAGCTCTGAAATTAAGGACAATGCTGGCACAAAGATTATTTGATGAACAACTGATTGAGTTGGTCATAAAATTGAGAGAGAGAAGGATACTGATAAAAACATGTATGGTTTCTTAGTGCTTGTCTTAGATCATGTATTGCATTTTACAATTGTATTGTTGTGATGGTAAAAATACAATGAAAAGGTAAACTTTAGCTATTGCGAATATAAATTCAAAGGTTTGTTAATTCAGTTTTCAAATAAATACATGATTAATTTGGAAAATGGCAAGAACAAATGGCGCAATTGGTTGTCCCTCAAAATAATAAGATGAATAACAATTGGTAGAATAATTAGAAAGGAATGATTTCAACATGTTCATTTCTTTTTAGCGGAGGAAAACTTTTTTCAGTTTTCTCTTCTTTGTTCTTCCAACTAATATTAAATGAGATGAAATATTTTATTTTACTTTTTTCAATCCGAGATGGTAAAATTTGAGAGGTATCTAAGTTGTCCACTAGAATTGTTTTTCTCTAAGTATGCAACTATTTGCCAAAAACTATTTAGCTAAATGAGATTTTGTTAAATTGCTATTAGTAAATAACAAAAGAATATAATAAACTTTTAGACAAGAAATTTACAAATAATTTTATTGACTGTATAGTTTACTTTTAATTTCTCTGCAGATGACTACGACAATGGTTAACCCACGTGTAAAATTCCAACGTAACAAATCACACACATATATGACCAAAACTAAAATCCAGTAGACGTCCAAAAACAATTTAGCATGTCTATGACATGGAAAAGAAAAATCCATCTTGATTATTTCTTTAATACCATAGTTTAAATTACCATCTAGTGTAATATTATAATTTGGATAGTTTTTGTTCAAAAAAAAAGAAGTAAAGAACCAAAAAAGGAAAGAAATAAGAAGAGGGTTTGTTGGGGTGAGTAGACAGAGAGAGAGAGACGAGGGCAGGCCCTTGTCCTCAAACTTAAACAAATCTCAAACAATGGTCATTGCTGAAACTACACATTAATGCTCTGCTTCTTCCATGGAGTCTCCAAATTCTTATATGTTCAAGAAACTCAGGAGGACCTTCTCCTTCTTCCTAATTACTTTGCTAACCACAGCCGTAGGCTCAGAACAACAGTTTCGTAATTTCAAATCAATCATCAGCTTCGGCGATTCGATTACCGACACCGGAAACTTGCTAAGTCTCTCTGACCCTAACAATCTTCCTCATTCCGCATTTTCACCATATGGAGAAACATTCTTCCACTTCCCCACCGGTCGTTTCTGTGACGGCCGCATCATTATCGACTTCATCGGTAGTTCTCCTAATTTTAACTCTCTAATTTAGTCTTGAAATAGTCTTCTTAGATTATGTATTCATGTTGAAATCACTCAACTGTTATCTTATTACTTGTTTTGTGTTTTATTTTTGAAAGATTTGTTCTAAAACTGTTTAGACTTACGCTTCTTTCTCTGTTTATTTTCTTCTCTTGAACCACAAGTTAACAGTATGGAACCTTAAGAGATTCACCTAGTTTTTCTTGTACAGCTGAATATTTGGGGCTTCCTTATGTGCCTCCTTACTTTGGATCTCAAAATGTAAGCTTTGAGAAAGGAGTTAATTTCGCTGTAGCTGGTGCAACGGCACTGGAACAAGCATTCCTTGAGAGCAGAGGAATTCATTATGCTTACACCAATGTTAGTTTAGGAGTTCAGCTTAAGAGCTTCAAGGAGAGTTTACCAAATTTATGTAATTCACCTGCAGGTAATAAAAATATATCAACTCTTTCTTTTTATTAAGAAAATGTCGAATATGATTCTTTTCGAAAGTCTACCATAAAAGCTCAATTGTAATGATTTTCTTATAGATTGCAGAGAAATGATTGGCAATGCTTTGATTATTGTTGGAGAGATTGGAGGGAATGATTATAACTACGGGTTCTTGGTTGGAAAAACCGTGGAGGAGGTAAAAGAGCTGGTTCCGCTAGTGATCAGTACTATTTCTTCTGCGATTACGGTAACATTCTTTCTCATAAACCCTTTCTTGTTAATCTGCATAAATCAGCGTGAATCTTGAATGCATATAACAATATAGGAGTTGGCCGATATGGGAGGCAAAACCATCATGGTGCCTGCGGACTTCCCAATCGGATGCTGGACAGCGTTGTTAACAAAGTATCGGATATCAAACAAGGAAGATTATGATCCTTTAACCGGATGTTTGAAGTGGCTAAACGAGTTTATAGAACATCACAACAAGGAGCTTAAGGAAGAACTCAACAGACTCCAGAAACTCTATCCTCATGTTACAATACTATATGCTGATTACTACAACGCCTTGTTACATATTTTCCAAGAACCGGCCAAATTCGGTTATAGCCCAACTCTATTGAATATACGTACCTATTTTTCCTTTGGTTAACTAATTAACTAAGTTCTCAAACTGATTCTTGTTGTGATCAGGGTTCATGAACCAACCCTTGTCCGCTTGTTGTGGATCAGGAGGTCCGTACAACTTCAATAGTGTTAGTCAGTGTGGGACTAAAGGAGTGGATTGTTGTATTGATCCTTCTAAATATGTGCATTGGGACGGTTTTCATTTGACCGAGTCTGCGTATCGATGGATCGCCATGGGATTACTCCATGGTCCCTACAAGATTCCTGCTTTCGACTGGTCTTGCCTCCGTTTTGAACTCAAGAACGGATCAGCAGATAAACAATATTCTTTAGCAGTAGGTGATGGGTCAAAACTTTCGTGAGAGAGAAGAAAGTTGCTAAGAAATGAGTGTTGTGTTGCATCACTATTATATATTTTGTAGAATTGTGTAATTGCCTTTTTTTAAGAAAAAAACTATAATGGTATCGCCTTTCAATAATGGGTTCAATAATAACGGTTTATGAAAATAGTTACTCCCTATTTTCAATACCGGTTTTGTAATTGGTAGTTCTTAAAACGGGGCATAGGAAAAGAACGTAGTCATATGTAAGTTATATTAAACGGGCCACAGGCCCATATTATGTTTACAACGCCGTTGGGTTTGTTGAACGGTTCCAATAAATACTCCGGTATAATGATTAATCGACGAGTAAGGCGAATAATCGAATAAACCAGCGGTTAAACAATAGAACCGGGTTTAATTACAGATTGATTAACAAAAGGGAAAGTTCATTATAAATTCAGAGACTCCATAAATCAGATTTCAAATCTTCTTCTCCTCCATGAAAATGACGAGCTCCTTCAATTGACTGTAACAATCCTCATTCTCTACTCTTTAATTGCATCGCATAAAACGAAAGCCCAATCCTTTCTCCTTCTAAAACCCTAATTTAGCGTTTCCTGAAGTCCCAAATTGAGTTTTGTTATTTCAAAATTCGAAACCTAAAACTCTCTGGAAATTTCAGAGACCCATCAAATTCTCTTTTCACTTTCCATGGATCTTATTTGACTTTTGAATCCGAGTTTTGTTATCCTTGATCGGGTTTCGTTATAAACTAAGGGCTTTTGGGTTTGACTTGATTCTGGATTTGAAGCTTGGGTTTTAACATTGGGTTTAATCCTCTTCTTTGTTCTGATCCACACTTATCTTCTTCTTTCTTCTGTCAGATTTTTGTGTCCTGAGTTTTGTCGGAGGGAAATCAGTCGGCGAACCTACGGTACTCTCTCTCTTTGGCTCTTTGTGTATTGTTGCTACTTGCTGGGTTTAACTTTTCTCAAAATCGAAGCTTGATCGGGAATTGATTGACAACTAAACCCTAAGAATTGGTTTGTCGTAGAATAAAGTCTCTGTTTTTGCAAATACCCAATTTTTGTTTCCTCTCTTCTTCCATATCCTTGCAGTGTATATAAATGCGAGTACTCACTTACTATATTTTCTTCTTCTTCTTCCTTTTTGTGACTCTCTTACTTGATTTGCTGCTTTTTTGAAGAAGCCTATGCATTTGTTATTGTTTCAAATGGCCTGTTACATTTGGAATTCTGTAGAACCGTTGCTTTAATTTTAGTTTTCAAATATTCTGAGCTCCCCTCTTTCTAGTTTTCACAGAGATGGACAATGTGGTGTTCATACATGTCTCAAGCCATAGGCGCTTGTAGTATGCATCTTTTAGTTACTTGTCTTGTAATTCAACAAAGAATTCTAAAACACATGTATTATACTGATATGATAGTCACAACTTTAATCTGTGAATGCCTTCCATATGATAGTCAGTAGTCACATTCTTTGTTTTTCAATCGTTTAGAGGAAAGGAATAAAGAGTTTGTACTTTTTGATGCAGCAGTCTGTCTTGTAATTCTTGTAAAATTTCAAAATAAGTAATATGTCTTATGTTGTTTAACTAACTTAAAAAAAAAAAAAAAAAAAACCTAACCCAAAAAAATTAACTTAGTGATAAAAAAAATTAACCAAAAAAAAATAATAATAATTATCTCTTCTTTATCTTTGTGCAATCTTTTTAGGAAAACTGTTGACTTTTCTTCTGTTATGCCTTGTAAATAATTATAGTGTTTGTTTGGTACTTCTGTTATCAGACTGTACATTTGGTGCTATCAGAGAGAGATAGTCAAGAAGCACAGAGCAAAAATGGAGAGCGACAGTGAGAGCGAGAGCGAGAGAAGTGAACATAGCCCCACCACTTCAGTGGTACCCAGAGGAGGCCCCATTTATCTGCCAAACATGGTGGGAAATATTTCTACCGTCCCTGAATTCCAGTCTTCTTTTCTCAATCTACTCCAGGATTTGGATGCTCATTTATCTCTGGAATCTACTTCCTCTTCTCAGCAATATGATGTCTCGTAAGTATTCCTGCATCAATTGGCTCTTTTCTTAGAAACCTGGTTTCATGAGAAACAATACATGAAGATATGTAACTGGGAGGATTTTGATGCAGAACTGATACTCTCAAGATTTATACGGATGAGGAACTCACAGAGATGGCTATGAAGGAAGCCTTTCCGGTATGTTGCCAAATCGTTTATTAATTTATATTCTTCTTTTGCTGTCTTTGGAGTGTGAGAACTTGGGTCTTGATGAGGTTGGTTCTTATTTAATTACAGGAAGATAACCTTGCCCAAAAGGAGCTCGAACAATCTTTAAACGCTTCTCATCAGTAAGTATTTTTTCATACTTTCTGTATTTTTAAATATAATGCTCCGTCTTGTGTGACTCTTGGTTAAAAAAAAAACGAATTGGCATGTAGCTTTCTATTAGTGTGCTTCGAGAGACAAAGTTAGGTTGACTTGTACAATTGTAGAACGATAACAAACAGTTAACTCTTCTGTCTCCTGCAGTGAAACTCCGTCAGCTGGGAGGGCAAAAAGGCAGAGGACAGTAAAGAATACTGCAGTAAAGAAGAGAACAGAAAAGAAGACTGAGGTGAGTTTATGTAACGTGGTCTTGGCATGGCTGGTGATTTGTTTCTTTTCCATAGCTATCTGTGTTTAGGATCTCTAGATCCCAAATTTTTATGTATTTTACTAAGTGTACCGTGGCTTCGTTCAACAAGGAATGAGGGTTGGTGTAGTCAAGCTGATGGCTTTGTTGCATTTTTTATGATTGATATGGTCATATATTTGTTTCAGGAAGCTTATCTTGCCAAAGTCGAGCAGCTTGCAAAACTCAAACAAAAGCAGGAGGAGGATAAGGCAGCTGTGAGGCTGCACTGCTTCAGGTCTGTGATTACTACTGGATAGTCTGGTTTTCTGATGTACCTTGTCTGTTTTATGCTGATGTTTCTTCGATTTTAACTTTTGTTCAGCAAAACTTGTGAAACTGGTAAAGATGTAGCTGCACCTCCAGAAGGTTATGAGCAGATGCAATCTCTTAAGTTCATAGATAACAAATACACGGCAAGTTATTTCCCCTTGCAATTTCTTTTTAGTGTTTGATTATGCTACTCCAAACATCTTTTTAACTGATCATGCCTCCTGCTAAATATTATCTTCATGCTATGTAAACAGCAAGTGAAGCCATCAGACATCCAGGGACAAGTGGATACGCTATTTCCTGAAGTCATTTTTTGTGTTGAGATTTATAACAGTCGCAAGGTTAAGGTACTGCATTGTTCTGTAAAACCTTTGATGCACTCTTCATTTTTTTGGAGAAATCAAATTCTTGTTCATTCGATACAGAAAATTAGACATAAGAGGTAAAACATTGACTGGATTGTGCTACCTACTAAAAATCTTTGTGTAAATTTTTGTTCAGACCCAAGAAATTTTGGTTCTAGGACGTCAAATGTTGACTGAATTGAAAGACAAGATTCACTGTCTTACAGACCAGGTGATGAAAAAGGCTGGAAAGTATGACCCCTCTGGATACTTCCTCATAGAAGTAAGAATTCATCTGTTCATTTTCTTATCTTTTGACGACTAAGTAAATTTAATTTCTTCTCCTCGGATTTAATCAGTTGCTTTTTGCTTGTCAAGGATGTCTTTCACAATGATTTAAGGAATCCATCGGTGACAGGTTACAGCTATCCTATTTTAGATTGGCTTTGGAACTCGAAAGATGAAGCTCTTAAAAAATGGGAATGCATTTTAACCGGAGAATTACATAAAAAGCAGAAAGCGGTTCTAGGTGAAGCGAAATCCATGGATTTACCTCGTTTCAGAACTGCAGACATGCAGAGTACACGCTTCTGTGACTTAAGATTCAGAGTCGGAGCTAGTTATCTCTATTGTCATCAGGTAAAATCTCTTTTCTGTTTCTTTAATTTTTTCATCCTATGAAAACATTTTGCGCAGCACAAGAAATTTACTGATTAAACCGAGAACAGGGAGATTGCAAGCACATGATAGTAATACGAGACATGAGGCTGAGTCATCCAGAGGATGTTCAGAGCAGAGCGGCTTACCCGATCATGTTTCGATCGAAGCCCAAGTTTCAGAAATGCAGCGTTTGCAAGATAAAAAGAGCTTCAAAGGTTGCAGTGGATGACAAGTGGGCACAAGAGAATCCTTGCTATTTCTGTGATGTTTGTTTTGCACTTCTACACTCAGAGGAAGGCTCTCTTAGCTGTGACTTCCCAATATATGATTATGTGCATGAGTGAATACAATTTTGTTGCATAATCCTTAAATAGAAAGATAGTTGTAGTTGCAAATAGAAGATATGATGAGTCTCGTCTTGGCAAATTTACAACACCTTGCAAGTCTCGTAGGAAATCTCAGTGGAGACGCTTGAGAGGTAGGGAGAAAAGAAAACAGAACCGAACCAAACTGAAGTGAAATTTCGCAAATCAATAACTGAATATTATTTAACTTGAAAGATTACTATATTTTATACTGACTCAAATCCGAATTTATAGCAACTGAAACCCAATTAACCGAGTTATATTTAACTACTGTACCAAAAAAAAATTATTGAAAGTATTTGGAAAATACATTATACTAATAATAAAAATCATTATATATGTAAACAAAAAAATTCAAACCGAAATGTGTATGTTTAGCCTTTGTCAAAAACTCTCTTCGTTTTTAAGCGGTAGAAATTTAGAAATGTTTTATGTTTAGCTAAAGAAATAAAAGTAGAGGAGATTCCTTGAATTTCTGTTTCATCTCGCTGTCTTCCCAAATTCAAAACTCAAATTGGTGTCTTCTCAAATTTAGAAAACTTTAAAAACAAGAGAAAATTAAACTAATTTTTTAGAACCAAAAAATTAAGAAAACGCATTAGGGATTTCTCATCGTCGTCTCAAGTTCTTGGAACAGCCAAATACTTTTTCATTGTTAGATATAATCGTCTCAAGAACAACCTCACAAAGACAAAGAGGTTAATTTCTGACAGAAGATGGGAGCATATAGAGCAGAAGACGATTACGATTACCTCTTCAAGGTGGTCTTAACCGGAGATTCCGGCGTTGGAAAATCTAATTTGTTATCTCGTTTCACCAGAAATGATTTTAGCCACGACTCACGTGCGACCATTGGTGTCGAATTCGCCACACGTAGCATCCAATGCGACGACAAGATTGTCAAGGCTCAAATCTGGGATACTGCTGGCCAAGAAAGGTATCTACTCTAACATTACTCTAAACTTTGTTTACTTCTGCATGATGACCAAATAAATTTAAACTTAGGTACCGAGCCATCACGAGCGCCTACTACCGAGGAGCCGTTGGTGCATTGCTTGTTTACGACGTGACTCGTCATGTGACATTCGAGAACGTTGAGAGATGGCTAAAGGAGCTAAGGGACCACACGGATGCAAACATCGTGATCATGCTTGTTGGTAACAAAGCTGATCTTCGTCACCTTCGAGCCATCTCAACCGAAGAAGCTAAGGCCTTTGCCGAGAGAGAGAATACCTTTTTCATGGAGACTTCCGCACTTGAAGCTGTGAATGTTGATAATGCTTTCACTGAAGTTCTCACTCAGATTTACAGAGTCGTTAGCAAGAAGGCTCTTGAAGCTGGAGATGATCCAACCACTGCTTTGCCTAAAGGACAGATGATTAATGTCGGAAGCCGAGATGATATCTCGGCCGTTAAAAAACCTGGTTGCTGCTCTGCATAGAAACACTTCACTCTCTCTCTCTCTTTCTTGTATTTTATCATACAACATCAACATTTTTCACTATTTTCCTGCAAATTTGTATACATTCCTGGAATTATCAGACAAACAAAGTTCACACTCAAGTTTTTTTGTTTCATTTCTACTCTCTACACTCGCTTGCTTCGTGCTCTCTCTGCTTGTAATGATCGATATTCTTCGTAATGTACATGAAGATGTGCCATTGTTGATGCCCCATCTAGCTCTCATGCTGCTTTCCACCACCTGCAAATAGAGGTTAAACCAGGCTCATCAGTTTACTGGAGTTGAGCGTGAAAGTCTAATAATTGTGCTTCCAAATGTTTCTTTCAATTGCGTGGTAATGACCAAAAAAAAAGCTAAACAATTGCAGATCTCCCATTTTCTATTATTTCAGGCTAATGTATTGAAACCAATTGCAAAAACAAACAAATATGGAACTAATTAACAAGATCACTTAGTATGGATTCTAAAGATGTGAGTAGCAAAAGAACATAATCATCTCGTTTTTTTCCAATAATCTGCATAAAGTTGGATAATATTCAGCTCAAAGAAAACTAAATTCTGAGCTTAATCATCTATAAGTAAAAAAACATGAGTCCATATAGATTTCGATCTCTTAGGATCAAGCAAAGCGTAGTTCAATAGAACCAAATGATCTATATAAGCTATAACAATCCTAAAATGTCCATGGCATTACACTAGAGCAAATTAAACAATTTTCTTAATCTCAGTTACACTAGAACAAACACGAACTTAGTTCCAGTTCCATAATCCTAATCAAGAAGAAATACTAAACCACAAGAATTGAGATACTCAATTGAACAGCAGAAATCTCACCAGAAAACACAGATTCGGAATCATTTTTCTTCATCGCGTCCAGAAGGAGGTTGCTTAGAACTCGATTGAAGAGAAGGAAGAGGATTAGAGCCTTTGATGATCCAACCGAGTCCGAAGAAGACTCCTCCGGCGAGAATCGCAGTTCCCCAAGCGTGCGAATACCATTTGCTGTACTGCCGGATTGCGAATTTCCACTGCTCCCTTAGCGTCGCCTGATCCGGATTCACCGACTCCGGCGGGTTATAATACGAAATTCTTTTACCAGAAACCGATCCGATCTCCGGCGTCGGTTTCTTCGCCGACGATGAAGTAGTGTTGTTTTCAGGGATTTGGCTCTTCTCCGCCATTGTCGTCGTTTGGATTCTTTCTTTTCAGATGTTGAAATTCCTTTTTTTCTAACCTATCTCTCCCTCTTCAACTCTGTTGACACGTGTCACGTGACACTTTCTCGTACCAAAACGGTACCGTTTTTGGTTGTTTCGTCGTCCTCAAACCCCCTTAGGGTTTTAGGGGCTCTCTGTGATTTTATCTGTTCGTCAATGGCTTCTACTGCTTCTTCTTCACTTCTCTTTCCCTCCAGAAATTTCAAGTCTGTTCCATTAATTCCATTCCGGAGAAGAAGCTTCGTGTCTTTTATCCGTTTTTCTAAGAATCCTTCTGCGGAGGAGGACATTCTCCGTTTCGTGGCGGAATCCGATGGGAAGGCGCTTCCATGTGTGCGGACGTACGAGAACAATTCAGCTCGTCTCAGCCTCGTTGGTACAGTAGCTTTTGATCAGGCATTAACTGCGGCTGCTGCTGACGGTGGTGAAGCTGCCGATGACCATCTTCGTGAGAATGTCCCTGTTATGGTGGTCGAGACTGTTTTTCCCGGAGGATCTGACCCTAAGGCTACTGTATCAACCAGATTGGTCAGTTTTCCAATTTAGTTTTTTACTCTTTTTTTATGAATCGGTGTTCTAATTTTGAATTACGGGTGCTACTGGTTCACATTGATTCTACATTTCAGCAATTGAGTTTTTGACATTTTAAGGTAACATGTTTTGAACAGTTCTTGCCTACTAAGAAAGTCAAAGAGCGAGCTCAAAAGCTGCGGCGGTCTCTATCCGAAGATCTTTCTAGCGGAGACTTGTCCAAGAACATACTTGCGATGACTTTCAGGCAAGTTGTTTTGCGACAGCTGTGGAACTTTCAGCTGGTATTGTTTGCACCTGGAGCTGAAAGAGAAATGGGAGATTTCGAAAACCCTCGAGAGGTTAACTTCGCTTTGATGTGATGTTTCTAGTGATACTGGCCCTGCAAGTGGAAATTGATACTGATAGGTTCAGTTGTCTTATTCATTTCGTATCAGCAGGTTTCTACATCGTTCACTCTTAGCTCATCCGATGAACGGGTTATATCTGTTATTGCAGAAGTTATATGCATCTCCGCTCTTCAAAGCACTGAGAAGAATTTCCTTGATGATTATCTGGGAAAAGCTAAGTTTCCCTTTTTCAAGTGGTTCTCTAAACACAGGAGGATTGCTTCAAGAGACTGCTCAGTTGTCCTGCATAAGGTATTTGATGATGAGCAGAATATCAACCACTTGCTTGAGTATTACCAGTCAAGGGAGGAAAATTTCAAACTTGCAGACACTAGGCAAAGAAGTCGGTGGTGGAACATGTCTGCCAATTTGAAGTTGGAAAAAATTGGTGGCCCTGGATTTAGTACTTGGGCAAGTGAGTATTTACCCGCATATCGACTAGAAATTGATACTACAATACTTGCGGACCTAAAGCTTGAGGGATGGAGAAAGTCCAGCGAGAATAAGTGGGAGGTTCTTCTAACCCACTCTCAAATGGTATAGACTTTTTCTCTTTCTTTATGTAGTCGACCCATCTAGGCTTTTGTTCTTGATGCTTTGTGTAGGACTGGGAATGGCAGTGTGGCTCCCCATTTATATATTTGTCTGGCAAGCATCTCCCTTAGTTTGAAAAAACATTCTACATTTATAGATTATCATTTTCTATTCGTCTTAGTTGTTCTTGGTTATATGATAATATGGAGTCATGTTATATTGGTCTGTTAAGTATAACTAAAGGTTTCGGATATCGTTGAAAAATGGTGGATAGACCGTCTTAGACAGTGTAGAAATCCATCAGTGTAGTCATTCCTTTTTTCCTATACACACAACAAGGAGATGCTGATAGATTGCGTGGCATTCAGAGGTAGCAGGATGAAAGATATTGTCAATCATGGGATCGGGTTCAATAAAATTTCTTGTACTGCTGCGTTTTATATGGTCTATGGTGACTAAGGTGTTTGTTTCCACGCACTGTTTTTCATGAAATCCCCTAAATTCCTGACACTTGTATAAAACTCTTTAGGTTGGATTGGCTGAAGCATTGGATATTTACTTTGAAGATATATACTCACTGCCCAAAAAACAGCTACCATGTGATGTTTCTGGAAATTATGCAAACTTACCTAATGAAAAGGTATTGACTATTAGGCGGAGATTTGGCCAATGTTTTGGTGTCTGATAATGTGTATGTAATCAGAGCCAACTGGCAGTACTTGATAAATCACTGTCTGTATTTAATTGGTATTCACCATGATAATCACTTGCTCTATTTAATCAGTGTGCTTCATTTCGGTTACCTGCTAATCTATGTTTCCAGTCTGCTCAATAAATTCGTGTTTACTATTAGAGTTTCTTGCATTATGTTGGAGAAATGTTGTGATTTAAGAAGATTGGCTTAGTGTTGGTAGCTTTTCCTGTGAAACTTCTGATAACTTTTTTTGGTTTGCTTAATCTCTATTGACAGAGAGGACTGTCTTTGTTGAAAATCATATCTATCACTATGGCCAGTGGAATTCTTCTTCTTGCTGTGAGTGCTGCAGCTCAATTCTGTTTTCCTCAGAAAAGCGAGAGAAAGTATCCTGGAAAAAGCCAAGATATTTTATGGTCAGAGAGTGAATTGTTATCTCACCAATCTTCAGATTCCTCTAAGGTATGGATTACGAAAACACTTGTTCATATAGATGTGTAGGCCAGCAAATGCACGTAGACATTAATAGCTTTTCAGGACAGCTCTAATTCATTTGATTATATCAATAAAGCACTGGTTAGCCATTTTTTTGTAAATTCTTTGACATGAATAAGTCAACCATCCAAATAATATACAGCAAAGACAATGCAAGGTCTATATATTTCATGTTATTGATTTATGATTTCTGTCGGAGTATGGACTCTCTATACTGAGATCAGTCGTAACCATGAATTATTATATTATCATTCGGTGTCCATTTTTATGGTGCTTTTATTTCATTGTTTTCAAAAACTAAAGTTTGAAACTTCAAATGAGTAGTTGAATTCATTCTGCGGATTACTCGTCAACAAGCTCAAGGATGCTTACTGCTGGGTAGGGGAGATAACCCAAGAAAGCAGCATAGGAGCCTGGATTGGGGAAGTACCTGATTATTTGAAAGAAACGAGCAGAGCTAAGTCTGTTGAAGATCACATCGTTACAAGCTCTTCTCTTCTAGAAAAACTCAATGAAGATGCAAAGGCATCTGCGCTAGATATTGCTACTTACCAGGTAATTCCAGTGAATTGTGATGAATTTAATTTCTTAAGTGGACTACTACTTCATCTTTGTTGATTCTTTGTCTGGTTCTTTAATGGAAGCAGGTAGTGTTATCACCTGAAAGTAAAATTATAGGGTTCCAACCGACAAACCGGGTTGCTGTGAATCACTGGGCTGCTAATCCTTTAGCTAAAGAACTTTATGGAGGAAAAAAACTCTCGCCTGGCAAGTCCATGATTCTTCTTTCGATTTCCTTAATTTCAATGTCATTCTTATCCTTTAAGTTTATTAGATTATGAAAAGATGATGTGTTCATTCTTTCTGTTGCAGGGCTGATTGAGCCTGGTCTGAAGAGTCGCGCTCCGACAAAAGTAGTTGTGTTGGAATTGTTATTGTCTGTAAATTCAGATCGTCCTTTTGCATTGGTTAGACCATTATTGCCACAATAAGCACAGCCAAGTTCCTGTCTCTTTAGATGAAAAATCTTACAATACATGTAGTATATGATTTAATGCTTATTACTTTTTCGTTTCTATGATATAAAAAATGCCTTGAAACTTATTATTCCCGGTAAAGATCAATTAGAACGTGATAGCATGATCCTTGAAAAGATGTTTTAAGATTTTGAGATCTTATATTTTTTAGCAAAAATCCAAAACTAAAACATAGATCGGTGATCTCATATTCTCATTGGACAAAAAGGTCCTGATTGTATAAGAACAATAACGATAACCAAACCGTATTCCCCATAAGTTACATAATTTGTCATTTGCATTATATCGCAGAAGAGAGTCAAAATGCATCAAAATATATAAACCGGAATGTTAGTAAATATGCCTTCACCTCCACAGACTGAATATTAAAAAGCAGTCTCCTCAAATTTACTTTTCCTGCTTTTGGTTAGGACAAAGCTCTCAAACTCCAGGACAGTCTTCTGCATCCCCTTCTTGTAATATATACATAATCTCCATGGATAGAGAGAATTATAATATAAAGAAACAAATTATACGAGTCATGAAAATTCATTACTTTGCCCTACGAGATGTAGATAGCTTCTCCTGCTGCTGCCTAATTAAATGGTAAGCAACAGCTTTTTTCAAACCTGATTTTTTTCATTTTCTCAGGCGATATAATAGTCGCTTAGATTTCCGACCAGATAGTTAAACTCTTCACCTACTCCATAGTCAGTGGCCTGCTCTACTGTGTTCTGAACATTCACGGTGGCAACTTTTGTGTTCACTTTCGGTCTTCCTTTGATGCAGCGTTTGTTGTTGTTGTTGGTGGTGGTGGTTATATTGTTGTTTTCTGGAGGGAACTCAGCTGTGAGTCTTCCCATCTGCTTCTGCAAATCTGCCACGGAGTCGTTTGAAACTTTGCCTTTTGAATTCTTCTTCCCATCAACAAGCTTGAGCTCAAGCCTGTACAAGGCACAAGCATCGCACTTGTTGATCTCGTATTCGTAAAGGTGCCATTCAAAATGGTGCAGAGGCTGTGGATCCATGTAGTAAGATCTCTTCAGCCCTCCAAACTCGACCATGATCTGTTTACGTGACTCATGCCAACCGCGACCATTGTAATCTGGTAAAGATCTTTGCTTTCTGTTCCCGCTCTCAAAGGCCCTCCTTGGTTTGTCAAAAAATAGCCACTCCCTTAGTGTCTCACTCTCTAGAACCGTGAGATCAAAGAGCTCTACAGTCACAACAGAAATCCAAGATTTGAGTATGACCAGCACAAGAATGGTGATCAATTAACATATATGTGAATTCCAAGAGAAAAAAACCTACCTGGAGCATTCCATGGAGATTTAGCAGTTGCAGCTCCTTCACATTCGGGAATACCGACATCTTTCCCTCCAGCTTTTGCACTAAGAGCAGCAAAAAGAAGACCGTCTTTTAAACCGATGCCTCCAGGACGCACAACAGGATTCATACCTGGTGGCCCTTCATTGAAAGCCAGTGCAGCGTGGAAGCTGCTGCAATAATCCTGGAACCAGTCGAATCCTTGAGCTGGCCTAGGGCAATCCCAAAGAGCACATTTTGGACCCAAGAATGCAGAAGGTGGAGGACAGATAGTCGGCATAAAAGTAGAGATATGTAAAGGACCCTGTACACCGTAACTGGGACAATCGTTGAAACCACCATTGAAGTTTTGTTCAAACTCTTGTTGCAGATCAAACTGATTATATTCCAGATTAGCAGTTCCATCGAAGTTGTTGTTGCCAACTACTAAGGACGGATCTTTGCAACGATCAGCCAATGGAAATCCGTGTTCTGACTTCCCCTGAACAAAATTGTATCCCTGTCAAGATTTACCATGGCCTCTGTATTAAAACACAATAATGGACTCCACGCAAAACTGAACCACCATAAAAATTGGTTGTAAAGAAGAACTGACCCTTTGGAAGACAGCAGCTTTTCCAGCTTCAAGATTCTGATCAGCAGGCTCGGGCTTGGGCGCAGCTAATTTGCTGGTTGCATCATCTTCCTCATCACAAAGCTGCAGCAGCCGACAAATGTCTGATGAGAAAGAGCCCAGAGTACCACCCTGCTTAAGCAAAACAAAAGGAGACAAACTAACAATGACTGAAACAAGAAAGAAAATAAATCCATGTAAACACCTTTTGCCAACAAATCATGAAAACAAGTTTTCACATAGACCCAAAAAACCACCCATGCAAGTAACAATAATCAAAAAACCATACTTGTTGCAAGGATGAAGCTGGAGATGGTTCGTTGAGCTCAGATTTCCACTCACGAAGCATCTGATTCACTTGCTCCTCAAGGAGTGTCACATCAGTACCCCTACTCTCTTTCCTGGCAGATTGAAGATCAAAAAGCATCTCTTGCAAATCATCAACACGGTTCTTAGCCTTATCCTTGAACAGCTTGTGAGAAGCAGATCTGCAATTAGTCTTAGATCGCTTCCCCGTCATAAGAATCTCCCTCCCCCAACAAAAAAAACAAGAAAAAAAAAAAAACTTCCTTACACAAGATTCTGTAGAAACAATCAAACACTTCACATCAGTTCTGTTTCTATAGCATAACTTGAAATCTAACAAACATGATCACTCTACCCAAATATTTGAAATCGTAGGTACAACACATGCTTAAATTTTGACATGGTAACACAAGAGATAAACCACCAAAAGCCCTATATGATTATCCAAGTAGCTAAAACGATGATTAGGTCTGAAAAAAAAAAAATCAAAACGGAGTAAGGATCACAAAAAAGTATCACCGAATCTTCCGAGGTTAATAGAACTAAACAACGAACAGAACAAACACGAAATAAATCATGCACAGAGTTAAAGAAACAAACAGATCGAACAACTCGATCAATTTTGAAGCTAAAGGAACCCAGGGAATCACCTTTACTGTAGCTGTAGCAAAAACAACAAAGGCAAGAGAAAGAGAAAAATCTCAAATGGGAAAAAAATTTCGAGTGATGAGGAGAAAGGGAGAGAGTAAAAGTTTATAAATAAAATAAAACACACAAAGGAATTAGAGAAACGTTGCTGGATTCTCTTCTTCTTCTTCTCTCGCCCTCCACTTTTCTTTTTCCCTTTTTATCAGCTAAAATTCCATTCATTAATATTAAATAATAATAATAAAAATCTAAAAAGGTCAATGTATTTGTACACTTGGAAAAAAATACTAGTTGTACAGTATATGCTATTTATGTTTCTAATATTTTTTTATCAATTTTTGGGGAAAGTTTTTAAGAATTTAATGATTATTTTGGAAAAAAAATCGTCAGTTGTACTATTGAAAACCATTATATATATATATATATACTAGAATATATCCCGTAGCACAGACATTAAAAATTATAAAATCAAGATATTAGAAAATTGTAATTCTTCAAAATTATATGAAAATTATAATATCAATTTTTATAATAACGAATTTTTGTTAGCATCTAAAAACAGATCTAAATCGGTTAAAATTATTTCTTAAAATCTTCCAACAAATCGCAATCTATATCAAATCTCTTATTTTTAGAAAATTAAATCAATATTTAATTTAATTTAATTAGTGTTTTTAATTAAATCAACAAAATTTTCACAAAATCTATTTTTAACTTTTTTCAAAAAAAAAATAAATAAATAAATTATTTAAAACAAAAATTATAAATAATTAATTTAATATTTAATTAAATGATCACAGAATAATTAATTGACTAAAATATCTTTAATGAGAGATTTTAATTTGTTCTTAAATGTAATGACAATGTGATGTAATTATTAACATTTTGTAAGGTTTATTTATAAGTGTACTCCCCAAATAATATATAGAGGATAATTTTTTTTTTATGAAGAAACCATTATATATTTATTGTGGATTCTTTTCTTTTTATTGTTCATGTTTTCTCTTTAATGTCATGCATGTATATTAAGAAATTTGTAAGAGAAATATTTAATGGACATTTAAAAATATCATTTTTGTTATTTTGTTTTCTTAAAAAAACTAGAGTTTTAATAATGAGGTTAAACTTTTTTTTTAACAATTTGATTACTATCATTTGAGGAAATTTAAATACTCACAGTTGAGTTAGGACGATGAAGTTTTTTTTATATTTTTGGATTATGTAATACATTTGGAGAGCCAATATTTTTTTCTTAATCAGAGTTTAGATCAAGATCCACCAAATACAATAACCACGCGATGATAGAATCTAAAATTTGATCTAAAGTTAAACAGATTAACAATGTGACCAAAAAATACAAATACAAATATCGAAAAAGAATGCAAGATATGCGTGGAAGGCTTTCAAACTTCTATCATGGGGATAGATTGTTTGCTAGTAACGTTTTAAAATTCGTTATATTGTATGACCATCGGCTTCAATCCAAGTTAACGTGTAGGAGCGGAGTGGGTTTTATAGACTTGTAGTCGAAGGGGGAAAAAAATTACATACAATTTCATGGTAACATGTCTTTCGAGAAAGAATATTTTGTTGATAGAATTGACATGGACTTTATGATAGTATGTTAGTATAACACGATAAAGACTTTTGATTTAACGGCTAAATAGTGATGGGGGACGTGGCTAATAGCTAAAGTCTACTACATGTCGTCTACCATGTGTTTTAAGCAGAATTGAATATTGAAATTATAACGTATTTTCATCAAAACGTTAATTAGATAGATAACCGTGATTTGGACTGCGTTTGACAACTGGTCATTTATAAAGGACTATATAAGAACTAGCCTAAAATTTGCAAGTGATACCATGACAAATTGAGAATTGCTTAAATCGATTTATCATACTCGTTAGGATAATCATGTATTTACACAAAGAGAATGCTAACCACTCGATTTAGGGCGTGATTGGTTGTTAATTTGAAATCTATCTATAGTTATATTTGAATCTAAACTTCTAAATTCAAAGCAATCACGTTTTACATCTATTTTTCAAAGGTAAAACCTTTTTTATTTTTGTTTCATTTTCTTGGTTTTTTTTGCTGTAGAAAACTAAAAACCTAAAACTATAAATTTTGGTCTTTGGAAAATTACGGGCAAAAATCATAAATGTATAGCCACAACCAATCTCCTAATCTACTGATTAAATCTAGAAAATTGGAAATTATCCGAATATGTACATATAACCATAAGATTAATGTTAATTATCCTAATATACTTGCATTACTTTTGTTTTGGAGGAAAGAAAAAACAAACAAAGGAATCTTGGGTAAAGAATCGCAAAATCAGGACAAGTGTCGTGAATACTAAGTATTATTATTTTCTTTTAAGAGAAAAGAGGATTGTAAAAGAAGGAGATATTGGCAAATGGCAAGGAAGGAATAAACAAGCTTTTTTCCACTATGTTTTCCATATTCCTATTTTGTGATGCTCATTAATTTTCATCATACCATCTACTTTCAATTTCATCAATGGTCATATTCCATTGTTCTTTATGTATCTGCTATTATTCTCATTTTCAAATTTACAATCCTCTTAAAACATATTTCATATTCATCTTGTTAATTAATAATATCTCCCTAATTTAATACAAATTATTTACTAAATTCAATTATATATATTCTGATCACAATTGATATTTTATGTATCTCGTTTTTACTTGTTAGAGATCCATATTTCCAACATTTTCCTTTAGTGCATATAAATGAAAATTGGTTTGCTCTATATATCATATCCCTTGGTTGGAGTGGATTGGTCCACCACTTCACTTTTAACTTAGATCCGGACTAAATTAGTCACAGTGGGCAAAAATATTTTATAGTTGGGTTGATTTGCCTAATCTAAGTTTACTTCTTTTTCTCATTAATCAGGTTTCCAGGTGAACAGCATCTCTGATCGATGGAATAAATTTCTTATATTGAGTGTTCACCATAATAGATTTATATCGTATGTGTAAACGTCCACCTCAAATACAAAAGAAGGACAAGCGTGGTTCCACTAGATGATGCTTCAACGTCGAACCCAAATTTCTAAGGGTAGAGAAGAAAGCATGTGACCCGTTCGAAAAAAGTAGGGTTTCAAAGAACAAAATTATGTTCATCATATATCACAATCTCGCGGATAAATTATCCATAAAATAGCGGGTTTAACGTCAATATTTTCCGATAGATATCACTAGAACAATCAAACCATATGAGAAATCCAAAAATTTGTCGCGTATATATACTATATATACAAATTTTCAAATAACATGGGTGGACTTGTTATTTTTAGATCATCTTATAAATCTCAGATGGAAAATAAATTTAGTTACCATAGATGTTTATTGCATGATTTATGATTAAAAAAAAAATTGTTGCTAGGCGCTAGATTTAATTTAGAATTCGAAAACTATTTAATTCAAACTTTGTTTTGACTGTTGAAGTTCTTTTTGGTTGGTTCAAATTTTGTGTTATATTGAATATTAAATCAGATCAATCATTTAACTCTCGATTTATATTATATGAGTCAAGTTAGTAAATTATTATTTGTGTAATTAATTACCTGACTAAGCTAATTCATAAAATACTTTAACTTAACGAGTTAGCCCATTTGATTTAACCATGATTTCCTAAGTTTATATTATACTACATATATGTACATAACTTTCTATTAGCTCATCATAAGTCGCATGCGTTTTTATATAATGATGTTCTTGTTTTTTCCTTTTTGATGGTCGTCATAAGAAAAAAAAATGAGATGCTTTTAAGGAATTTCTATGCATTTGGCCAAATGATTTTTTCCACATATTATTCCCTTTATCTACCACCAAAAGAGATTCTCACTTCTTTTTTTTTTCATTCTAGTAGTAAATTAAATATATAAAAAAATACTGGACTTTATGTGGAAAATAAAACATAACGACATATCTATAGGTTCCTTTCGTTTCCTCCTGTAAAATGAAATCGTTTAGGAATAAATACATTACTCTTTTAGAAAAATTGATCACCTTTTACCATGAAACCCAAATTAGTTGTCGCTATAGTTTTGACCTTGTTAAATATATACAGAGATAGTGGATATGTATGATGTAGAATTGTAGGCAGAGGGAGAAAAAGTTCTCATTTTGCATCTCTCAAGGTCGCTTTCATAATGAATTCGTCATTATCCAACATTGCCCTAAAATTTAGCAATTGGTCTAAAAAAGACCAAATCTAAGCAACGAATGTCGAAAAGACAAACGTACACCAAAACCTCAACATCAAAACTTTTTTATTTGGCACCTAATTTGATTGTTAGAAAGCATATTGTTCTTGATGATGATGACGATACATGTATGTATCTATAATGGTCGATCTATAAGAATGTGGAGGAGATAATCAGAAACTCCCCAGCTCTTGTGAAAAAGAATCATTGCCCGTATTGTTAACTTTGGTTGAGTCTTGGCAAGTGATCAATATGATGATGATTCAACTGGATTTTGATGGTTTCGCGCTACCCATAGTACCGGGCTGCTGTTTTAACTGGAAAACACCGCTCAGTCCGCGTGCCTTAGCAAGTTGTTCGAGCTCTTCTAGCTTGCTTTTGAGATCCGCAACTTGCTTTTCCAGCTCTTCATCTTTTAATCTTAACTCCTGTAAAACCAAGAGATTCAAAAAATCTCAACCTAATCAATAATCAAACCTCAACATTGTTATTTCTTCGAACAAACACACAAGTTTGCTCGGTCTCTTAACTAGCGCAATCCTATTTTGTTTAGCTGCAGATTTCAAGTCACTGGGAACAAACATTGAGCACGACTACTGATAATTGTTTTCATCTATGGCACAACATGTAAACATGTTATAAAACTTCTTTAAATAAGACAGAAATCGCAAAAGCTTTAAGGAATGAGAATCAATTCTACAGGCTGCAAATTTTAGGAAGTCTTGAGTTAGGCATCTGAAAACACTACCACCATTTCCTTAAATCATTTACCTACATGAGTTGTATATTGATAGTTCTTCCTGAGCTTGTCAATATATGCTAATTTGATCCTTGTAAATTTGAAACCCACTCTCATTTGAAGTACTAACTAACAGTATGTACCGACTATTAATCCTGAGCAGTACATGGGAATCGAAGCAAAAATTATCCTCCAAAAAATGTTCCTGTGTACCTCTAGTTCTTGCTTACGTGCTTCCTCTTTTCTTGCTTCTGACCGCGAACTTCTCTGCACCTCAAAAACAACAACGGCCCCACCAACCTGCTCATACAATGTATTAGTTCTACAGAACAATTGAGAATTGCATAGACGAATGACCCTCAAGAAAATCTGACTTTGACACCATCTCCCACTTAAACCAAAGGGAGACCCACCAAATTGATCTGGACATATGGAAGAAACTAATAAACACTTACTTAACTTGTTAGCATAGGTTTGTGCTATCAGATTAACAAGAGCAAGAAACTATAGATCCGATGGTACATTCCCCTTAAATCTTAGTACTTTGTATAGAAAATACAAAAGTTTCTATCTCCGAAGCCAAGTTGGATACTAACTAACACACATACACCTAGAGATAGCTGCAACAAAACTATTGTCTGATTGTATGGCATCAACAAGCAACTGACTGAGTAGAGCCAAAAATCATTTCTCAGTCATTCCATGAAAAGAGTTCTATCACATAAGCTGTTTAGTTTTTTCTCAATATTTTGCTTCCCTAAACATCTTGACCAGGTAAAGATCCAGTTTCTCAAGGCCACAATAATCCTTTCCACATAAACCATTACCAATTGGTGAAAATGCAACTAACCATTGATGAGCTAGAACGGATCAATGAAGGTAATTCCAAATTCAATGCTCATCTAAAACAACACAATTCACTGCATAAAGAATGGTGAGTAAAGAGTGTTACCCCAAAGAGGAAGAGCTCTCCAATGAGGTCAACAGCAGCTTGGACAGCCTTTTCCTCGTCCAAGGGCCGAATCTCTACATCAGTGGCATGACCATATATCCGTCTTTGCATTTGCGTCGTGATTCGATGGTTTCTCTGTTAACACTTTCAACAACACATCAAATTCCAAGTTCACAAAACTTGTAAAAATCTGTTCAAACGAATGTTTCAACTTTCAACAACTATTAACCTACAACAAATCCTAGATTCCGGAAGAGCCAAAAACTCAGGAGACATAATCAGAATCGAAACAACGTATTATAAAATCGATATTAAGAAACGAAACGATTCTAAAAAACGAGTTAGAATAAGAGGGATTCCAAATCACCTGAGCGAAGTTGATGATAGATTGACGAAACTTGGGATGAACCTTAGCTTGGTGCTTAAGCTGACTAGCCAAAGGCTTACTTATGGTTTTGACCAAGAGTGTGCCCAGTTTCATCAGCGGCAACACCATTTTTCTTCGAAAAACCTCGAGAAAAGCTTAGAAGAATCTCAGTTGACTCGAACAGAGGGAATGCGAGGGATCTGGAACTAAGTTGGGTGAGCACAGAATTATAAGAGCATAGAAATCGCCATTGGGATCAATCAAGGTTTATCGAATTTTTCGTGGATCCGAACCAAATTCGATTGATGATGAAGAAGAAGAAAGAGAGGTTTAACCAAAAAGAAGAGGCTGAGTCGTTTGTTTGGGTTTGGGTCGTCTTTTTACAACTTTATTTTATTTGTGAAATGGACCCCTCTCTTTTGTTTTTCTTCTTTCGCAAGTTCTATTTGTTTAATCTAATTATAAAGACCCAGTTTTGACGGAAACAAAAACGTGTTCTCTTTGTTTGCATATGTGATAATAATGTTCTCTTTTAACGTTTTTTTTTTTTTTTGTTGGTCTTTAAATTTTAAAATGTTGATTTAGCTCATCTTTATGACATACAAATAGGGGCGGTAAGATTTTATGGATGAATGAAGTCCTACAAAAGTAACATATGTACTAGGTTATGAGCCCGAACAAAATATTATCTTGTAAAAATCTATTTGAAAATTGACGTTTACACAAAAAAAAATAAAAAATTTATTAAAAAAAATCATTCGTTTGGCAATAATAAAAAGAAAGAGATAAAAATTTATTTCGGAATTGAAATAAATCATTCAAAACATTCTGATTTAGGACCATAATAAATATTTTTTTCTCTGTTTTCACAGCTCAAGGTAAAAATATCAAATTAGAATTTTTGTAAAGCCTCTTCCAAAATATCAAACATACGCATTGATTTTATAATGTCGCTTCTTGTTAGATAAGTATATGGACGATTAATGCAATCGAACACATTGTTTCCATAGATTTTTCTCATCCCTATATATCAACGATATAATGAAGATGAGTCACACTAATTCTACAATTGAGACAAGTGAGACTAGCGGGATCTCCAACATGTCCACGAGTTAACTGTGTTAATATACACTTACATGTAACCAGAACACACATCAAATTAACATATATGACACTGAATAATATAAAGAAATGAGAACAAATATTGAGAAAAAAATTAAACACATTATATAAAAGTAAAGATATCATCCACTAGTCTTCAAAATTCTTGATATTGAAACAAAGATTCAAACAAAAAATCATCTCACATACATACTAAACCATTATTTCCCTCTAGATTGACTATGGCCCCTAACTAAATCAGATACCTCATCTGCCCAACAAAGAAGGGGTTTGAGATGGTCTCTAATATGACATGTGATATACTTCTATTAAAGATTGACATATAGTTTCGAGTTCCGAATGTATACCTTGTTTTTTATTTAATGCCCAACAAAATATAGCAACAATGTTATCATCATAGAGGTAGTAAAAACCTCTTTGAGGCTTAGTTTGGACTTGTCTCTTTCTCATGCATCCACAAGGGATTCAACATATGATTTATATATTTTGCAAAATGAACAATTTTTTATATGGTCAAGAAAATTCATCTAGAAAATAGTAACGAACAATCAGTTTTTTGGGTGATTTCTCCATAGATACACAACATATAAATAAAGATATCAACTACATCAAGTGTAAAAAGAAAAGAAAACTATGACAAAAAAGAATTACGCCAAAAATTTTAAATCGAAAGCCACCAATTAAAAATGATTTGAGAGAAATCTTCTTTCCGAGCAATTGATGTATAATACCAGCACAAGTAGCAATTTAAAGAAATTTGTAGCAACATTCAAGAAATTAGAAAGAAAAAAAGTTTGTACGAAAAAAATTCAGAATAGCTAGATGTGGAGACCACACGTTGACGGCTAGAGAGATTTAGTAAAAGACTAGGACAACAAACTAGAAAATGTCATTTTCGATGTCTAATTTTCTAAGAAAGTATTAAGATTTGGTATGCCAACGAAAATCAGGATGCACATTATCGACGACAATATTTTCTATACCAACATAATCACTACAAAAGATATAAAGCAAACCTGACATAATTTCAGTTTCTCTTCCTATCTCTCTTATACATTTTTGAGATGACTAAATTTGTAAGAAAATGCATGATCTTTGAGGTAGCCCAAACATGGTCTTGTCGTTCAGCATAAACACCCACAAACATGTACATAGTTACTAGGGTAGCAATGGCATACAATCTATCACCACCAGTAGCATCGTTGCTCATCTGACAAATAAAAAATTTTTTTACATAAACTAATGTTGGATCACAATATGCACAGAGATACCAAAGGCATAAGAGAAACATATTCATCTTTCCATTGGTGCAATCACCTCATGCCCCTGACTAGGTCAGAGGTGACATATGCCCAACAAAATAAATGATACATATTTTCCCTATTATAATTCAAGATTTCCTTCAATGACATATGAAAGATTCATACACTCGTTTGCAAGTTAATTAAGAGCATCCAACCTTTTAGATACTTTATCTATAGATACCAACACAAGATTCTTAAAAAAACAAAACACATGAACATATAAGTTACAGAGTAACCGCATCTTAGTGTTAAGACAAAGAAAAAAAGACTATGATAAATAAGTGATTATTAATCACGCCAAATTTTTGAAAATCGGGAATCTCTAATTAAAACTGATTTGAGAAACTTTTATTTCTGAGCAATGATGTATTTTTGCCAACAAAAATAGCGATTTGAGGAAATTAAAAAAGAAAAACGCACAAATGAGAGCAAGATGTGGAGGCACACATGTTGACGGTAACTCACTATGTCAACAAACTAGGGAATGATATTCTCGATATTCGATTTATAAAAGAAAATAAAGCATAGTTGTTTTGTAAATGGCTTTGGCTTAAATAAATTAATAGATGAACTAATTAGACTAGGATCTACAAGTCTATAAATATAATTAATGTTATCACCGATTTTTGACTATGATCTACAAGTTTATAAATATAATATCATCACCGGTTTTACGAACTTTATGCGATTTAATTTAAGGTGTTAATTTCACTTAGTTTGCAATTAAAATTAACTTCATTTGGTGAGTCAAAAGGTTGGAAGAGTTTATATGAGTTTATCATGTTGTGTGTGGACAAACTGAAGATGTTCTTGTTATGTATTTTGGTTCATGTTAGAATAATTCTTCTTCTTCTTTTTTTTCTCTATGATAATTCTTCTTTGCAAACAAAAGAATTTGAAATTTTTTTGTTAAAAGAAAACACTTGGGATTGGTTAATCTATAAGGCATAAACATCCGTTAATTTCCTGGTTATAAGATTAGAGGTTTATTTATCAGGGACTTGGAAGTTCGAAGTACGTGTTAATGATATCACACAGCCAAAATATAAAACTATCAATCTCAAAGTAGTAAGTAGGCCAGAGTTCAAAATTAGATGTGGGATCGGATAAGAGAAGAAAAACCAGACAACTTTATGTAATTATTCCTTTTGTTTTCACCACAAACATAACAAAGTAACATTAAAATCCCATCTATAAGATTCCGCAGCTCGGTTTTCTAGGTCAAGAAGACAAGAACGAATAGGATGATGAACAAGACGAGCAAGAAACATATCATCATCATTTGACCTTTTGCTCCAGCTTTCTTCATTACCATTCCCACTTTTTTCTGTCACAGAACCATTTTCATTCTTTCAGTTTCCACTTACTTCAATCAATACAGAAACAAGACCTTTTAGGGGTTACCTGAACAAACTCAAGCCGGTTCTTTGTACTGTCCATCTCCGTATCCAATTCATCTATTATTCTCTCCTGAAACACACAATAACAAAAACTTGATGTTTCTGATTTCTACTGATATCACTATCGTTAAATCCTTCCCATATTACTAACCTGTGCAACGAGTTCATCGTGTATAGTTAGCCCCACTCCTCCAATTCTCTGTACACTTTTACTGAGCTCATCCAATTCTTCGTCTTGTTGCCTGAAGTGGCAAAAATGATGTCAAGTAATGGCACTACTCTGTTTGAACAAAACTATGCTACAATCTTCAGTCTAAAATCATTGTAAACTCATAAGCAAAGAAAAGACTGCACAACAATGTAGAAACACTGAAAGAGCTATACTTTATCAACAGCATTTGCCTATCTGATTCTGACTGTACAAAACCATCATCGTCTCTCCCTCCATACTGATCATATTTATTTGCTTCATTCGAGTTTGGCATTCTCATTAGTTCTCTGCGCACTTCACTTGCATGACCAGCTCCAGAACTAACCTTTCCAGCTAAAACACCAGACTTCACATTCCGCACCTATAAAAACTATCGTTATTGTCTTGCACAAGTCAACTAACAGCAAATTTATGCCACTCGGTAAAGCACTATTCTTCACAAACTTAGTGGCATACCTGTGTCCTAGCATTACTAGTCCATCTCCTCCGTTTTTCAAGCTCAGCTTCATCAATGCCATACCATGAAGGATCTTTTGCTGCAACAGTAATCGCTTTTTCCAGCTCATCTACCTTCCTATCAATAAGGACAGCTTCAATATCCATGAAAGGACTCTATTTTGAACTATGCATTTACTTATTCAATTGGATTTGAAATCATGTGGATAGCGGAGTATTGACATTACATTAGCAGAAGAACAAGGACCTATGCATTCTATAAGATCAGCTAGTGTTCAGAATCCATCATCATATTCAACAATTAATACAAAAACAACAGAATCCATGGACAAACACAAACGGGGATTTAATAGGACAGTGACTAAATACGAGTACCTGCCACTCAATGCTTCCACAAGTAGCAACAAGCTCCTTCGACACATGCGCTTGGTCCCCCATGTCGGGTGAGATACGCTCCCATTTATGGAATGTGGATTGCAACTTATCAATCTAACAAAGCATCCATGACCAAAACAACATCAATCACTATCCTTAAAATCTAACAAAAACATATCTGGCTATTCCAAACAACTTACAGAATCCTGGATCTCTTCTTTAACAATGTAGAATGGATCTTGAGCTGAAGACATCCCGCAAAATCGACAAAATTATGCTACCCTATACACCAAAACACACAGGTGGTTAAGCAATACAATCAAGTTCCTATTCTCAAATCAAGCACAGTTAAAATTTTATTTGAAATTCCAACTCATTAGCAGGGACTGTTCTGGAGGTGCGCAAATTCCACTGTTGCACAATTAGGATTCCTAAATCACAATGATCAACTCGACGAAACTATTAGATCCAGACAAATTTCGATTAAATCCTGGCTAATCTAGGGTAAAAATTTCTACCATAGAAAGGGAAACAGATTTATCAACCTCTGTACTCTAAGCTCGACACAATCCTCAGAAAAAAAATTGCGTTTAGAAACGTTAACGACGACAGGGATCAAAGCGAAAGCAAACTTGATGTGAGAGGAACATTGAAGAAGCTTATTTACCTAGGAAGGATTTATCGAAACGCGAAGGTAGTGTAGATCGAGGAAGAAGAAGAAACGACGGTGAAGTAAAAGGATTCCGGCGTGAGACTCGTCTCTTACATAGCAAAACGCATCACCTGCGGTTCGGTTGGTTATGAGATTCACTGGACAAGGATTGCAGAAAGCTTCACTTTGGGCTAAATTTGAAAAGCCTTACGAAGCCCAATAAAATACCACAGGCCTTTTTTATTATTATGATTTGTTACTACGTAATTGGCGAAACGATCATTTGTAAAGAATAAACCACTCTTGATGAGTTTCGTTTGGTTAAAGCGTGACATTGACATAACGAAATTGAGAAAATTCATAGTCCGCGAAAAATTCGATACTGCTAATTGATTGTTGTTAATCCTAGAAACGAAATTTTTTAACCAAAAACAAATAAGTCAATCACTTTTCATTCAAAACTGTTAATGGTAAAAATGTTTAAATTTATACATTTAGGGGTTAAGGGTTATAGTTATAGAATTCCGCTGCACGGAAGAATGTGTTGTATTTGTGACTAGTTTGTTATGCAAATTAACTTGTTATATAAATTCTCCAATAAAGCAATCCTTGTAAATTCGGAAAACAATTTTTTTTTTTTTTTTTTTTACAATGCATAACGAATTATGTGGATTTAAGAATATTCGTGATGATAAATTTAACAACATGTTATATTTGGTGTTTTGGGTGTGGGATGAGTATTTTATGCTGAGATTTTCAGTGCATGTAAAATTGCACATAATTTCTGATTGCTATGATAACTGATATACTATGAATTACGATATAAGGTTTCTGTCCTGATAGCGTCAGTGAAAGCAAGGGATGACACCGGTTCAAACATAATTTTATCGAGGAAAAAGAACTTGTATATTTTATCAAAAATAATCGATATTTACTGGCCGAAAAAATAAAAAATGAGTACTGATTGTTGGAGATTAGTGTTTGTTACCATATTTTAATTAACTTTAAATTTTTCGAATCGCTACATTTTTAGCATGCCGGTTGGTTTCAAACTCTTTAGTATTGCTGATCACTTTATGTTAGTTAATTAACATTCTTTTGTTGAAAAGTTTGTATATTCTACTAGCGGCCATGCATAATTAAGTCCCCCACACTCTATTTTTTATTTTTAAACGTTTTAGGACGATGATGGATGAACTTCTCATTTCAGGATTTGCTGGAACGATACAATTGGAAAGGCTTTGGAATCTGAAGAACTTATAAAGTTAAAGAGTGACATGACTTTAATAAAGAAATGCGACCATATAATAGTCTTAATTAGGAAGAAATGAGTGACGTGAGTTTAAGAAGAAATGACTTCATTGTTCCATTAAACCACCCAATAATGCTAAGTTGGTGGATGGGTGCTGTCGTATATGACGACGCGTCACGACGGTAGTTCTTTGTAAGGATCTTCTCAGTTCTTTCTTGTCACGTTGTGTTAATTAATAAGGCTTCGATTACGCGGAAAATTCCGAGTATAAATAATATAACAATAATGTCAGAACTAGTTTATTTTACTCCCTCCATTTTACAAAAACTGTTGTTTTGAAGACTTAATTTTTGTTTATGAAACAGAGGAAATAGAAAATTTTAAATGATTTAAGAGAAAGATTCAACATGAATACTTCTGATAAAATTATTCACGCATCGTACTTAATACTTCCATCCAAATACGATCGGTGCAAAAATTTTGATGAGATTCGGTATGTTATTATGATATGGTCGCATTACATTAATATAAAAACTAGTATATGCATCTTTTTCCTGTAAATTAGTTTTTTTTTTTGGATTTTTGACCACTCTGAATGTTTTCATCTTAGAGTGTCATGTATTTTCACTTTTTCATCTAAATTTAACTTAGAATTGAATGATAAAACGGAAAATATCGAAACTTTTGATTATGTCTCTAGTATATTTTAGCAAGCTACTATATATTATAATAAATTTATGTTAATACAAATTTAGTATTAGATTTACCAAAATCGTCCGGTGATTCTGTTTTACTGCTCGAGATCCAAATAAGCATCCCACTATGTAGGTCACATGCGAAAATTTATAATATAAATATTCAACCCTCTATCAAAGACAAAAATATAAATTAAAAACTATTCTCCTATTTTTTATTGATATTAAAAACCTTAAAATCTTAATATTCAACACGTAGAAAGGAAACAAACTAAAAAACGTGCTGATTTCTATTAGAAGAATAAAGTGGGATCCAAAAAGTCAGCGTGAATCATGTGTTACGGAAAACGATAAAACAACACGGTCCTATGACTAAGTCCACTCTCATCCGGTGACGTCAAAACAGCATCACATATTGCTTACTGTGACGCACATCCTTACGTAACAATCGTTGACGCTAGACTTCTTTTCTGGTCTCTCTTACTTCATGTACATATATTTATAACAAAACCTTATTTTTCCTAAATGGTATCTATCTTTAAAACACACTTGAAAATGCAAGGAACGATGTCTTGTATAAGAAATTATAGCATGACCACCGTCGGGGAATCTCTGCGGCCGCTACCGCTAAAAACGCAGGGAAACAGCGAAAGCGTTCGGACGGTGGTGGAGGAGAACGCGGTGATTGTGATTGGACGGAGAGGATGCTGCATGTGCCACGTGGTGAGGAGGCTGCTTCTTGGACTTGGAGTGAATCCGGCGGTTCTTGAGATCGATGAGGAGAGGGAAGAGGAAGTGTTGAGTGAGCTAGAGAGGATTGGCGTCGAAGGCGGCGGAGAAACGGTGAAGTTACCGGCGGTTTATGTAGGAGGGAGGCTGTTTGGAGGGTTAGATAGGGTTATGGCCACTCATATTTCTGGTGAGTTAGTTCCAATTCTTAAAGAGGCTGGGGCTCTGTGGTTGTAATTGTAATCAATTTTTTGTTCCACAAGAATCTTGATTCGGTAATGGTTGTTAATCGGTTCGGCTTTATAATTGGATTGTTTGAATTTCTTGTATATATATATGTATATAAATAAATAAATTAAAAATCTTAAGTTGAAATTCCCTAGAGATTGTACTAGCTAATTTGTATAAAATTGTACTCATTAATTTTTATTGGTCATTGACTCGTTGTATTCTCCATTTTAGGTTTCTAAACTGGATTTGCTTATATAAAAGATTTTCTAAATGAAATGTGTCAAAACGATATTTTTTGTGAAATGGATGAAATATATTACTAGTTAGATGATAATGATTTAAATGTGACATTAAAGCTCTTGATGTAGAAATTCAATTGAAAAGCATCATAACGAGTGTACCTATCTCTAAGTCTTGTTTGATTTTATAAATGTAATATGCCCAATTTTCACTTGACTTCAGTTTCTACTTATTGAAAGAAAGTAGAATAGTCAAATTTTGTTTTGTATTCCAATAAACATGTTTGAATAAATTAAAGACTAAAATAAAATTTACTCTGTTCTTGTTTTTTTTGAATAATTTACTCTGTTCTTGTTGTTGCAAAGAACATGTAGCACTAGAGATTGACATTAACCTATCCTTTTCTGTGTCTCCCTTCATTCTTCATTCAATCAATTTGATTATATACTCTAAAGAAAACCATACCGAATGAACAATGTGATTGGTCCACCAGTTGGGAAGCCGAACTCTTCTTCAGAGGTGTTCAAGAGCTCTTGGAAAATAGAGATACATAGGTAACTTAGTGGAAAAGCAAAGCGTGTTTTGTCAGCCGTGTAAACCACATAACATCCCTCTTTTGCAGAGGTTGAGATGCTGCTAGTGGTAGCAATTGATCTCTCAAATGAGATTCGTTTTATAAGAGAGCTGCTTTCTGTTGCCATTTCTTGGCCATCTTCAAGTGCTTCTTTGTGTTCATCATCATCTCAAGAGAAAGATTTTAATAACATAACTTGTTGTATTCAAAAACAGTACACACACACCACACAAAAACAAATCCACCTGTACAGTCCAAACGCACAAAATAGCTTTAGCTTATATTATCTTATCAACATTTGCAAATGGATCTTGTCACTACGCAGACGGCCATGGCTAAACGCCTAAGCGAGATCGTCTTTTAGAACTCTGGGCTTGTTCTCCACTCCGGAGAGTCATAGAACGCTGCTCAGTATCTTTACCACTCCAAAACTTACCCAGGAGAGTCAAGTATCCTGAACGTGCATTGATGACTCTTCTAATTATAGCTTTGCGTTCAACATGCTCACCAATCTCAACAAGCCGTTGGGACTTGGCCAAGTCCTTAAAAGTTATGTAGACATGTGCAATTTTGGCATTGAGTCTCTCATTCGGTGGCTTCACATCTTCTTCCTTAGTTTCTATCGCCACTTTCACAATCTGCAACTGGGAAAGAACACTCTGTACTGTCTGCAGCAACAAAAGTTTTGGTGTTAATTATAATTATTACCACAGTACTGCCACTCATGGTATGTCATTGATATGCAAAAAAATACTACTTACATCTGAGATCCCTCTATCATTTGAACAAATCAAAAGTTCCAAATATAGAGAAATCCAATCACTGGCCTTGCCACTCTGATTCCTTCAGCTGCAAAAGCAAGAAAAATGTATCACGGCTAAATTGATCATGAGCGAAACAAAAATGATGTTGTGTCTTTATAATAATCTTACCACGTAAAATCGTTTACTGTCATTCAAAGCATCATCTGACGGCCAATCAGGCAACGCCGCTGCGCCACCGTGAAAGTGAGGTATGAAGGGGTTCTTGGCGGTCGCCGCCTCTATGTAACATTATTAATCAGAAAGTGTGAGATGTTATAATATAGGGTTTCTGCAAAAAAAAACCTCCATCTCGCCGATTTTTGCAATTTTACCCTTCACTTCCAGAAAATGCAATTTACCCTCCACCTCAAAAATAATACGCAATATAACCTTATACGTATTTTCTAAACGTTTTCGCAATCATATACATTAGATTTTTCAAATTCTAAAAGTAGATTTGGACTCCTCGTCGTGAGAGTTTCAATTTGATATATTATTTATCAACATTTTACAAACTTGACGGTAACGTATAAGGGTTATATTGCGTATTATCTTTGAGTTTGAGGGTAAAATTGCATTTTCTGGAGGTGAAAGGTAAAATTGCAAAAATCGGCGAGGTGGAAGATTTTTTTGCAGAAAACCCTATAATATATACATACTCGTATAAAAATAGAAATAAAAAATGCACAAGTCACCTTCATTTTTATCTCTTTTAGGTCTAGCAATAGAGACCGTCAAATCCAAACTGCCATATTCTTGTTCATCAACTCGAACCTGAAAGGTTTCCTGCAATGGGGTAGCTGCTGGATCGTGTGCAAGAAAAGTAATGTAGTAAGAGGAAGTAAAGCTCATTGACTTGTTGAATTTCACTAGGGAAGCGAGCCCGATGCTTGTCCCCTGACAGATGAAGAGAAAAAATTGAATGTGGTATAAATATGTAACAGAGCATGTTGATAAAAGAGAGGAGACTATAGCTTTTAATTACCGCCAGCATATTGTAACGATGAAGCCCCAACAAAGCATAACGCTTGACCAAGAGAGGATAAGGAAAATGATAACTACGTTGACAGTCGTAGGGAACCAGTCCAGTGATTAGTATATATTAAAACATCAAATATTGAAACATCAAAACAAATTAAAAAAAATCAATTTTGTATATATTGAAAACGTCAAATAAAAATAAAGCAAAAGAATTATCTTAAAACATCACAGAGTATAAAATTTTCCAACAATGTTAGAATTTGGGTGTGAGGGGGGGGGGGGGGTGAGAATGTGACCATGGTTGGGGAATTAAATTAGAAATTGATGATTGTGAAACTATGAGTGTAAGAAAATTAGAGTTTAATTCGTGTAATCCACACTTGAAATAAGTGTTGGATTCATTTAAACTCTTTTATTCGTTAAAAATAAATAAAATCTAAAACATATTAAAATGCAATCCGCTCATTAATATATATATATATATATATATATATATATATATATATTTCCCTCTCTTTCTTTTTTTCCAGCATTGCATTTCGACCTCTCTTATCAAATTAAAAGTTTACATATATATCTCTATTTTTTTCTTTCAATTTTGAATTTATGGATCAACAAAATGGTTAACTTACAAAGAATGAATGAGAAGAAAGAATGAATGAGAAGAAATGAATTGGGCATAAATGAAAACGTGGAAATTTGGGAATAATGGAAAAATAGAGCTCGTGGTGAAAAAAAAAATGCAACTAAGCACGATGGTTGCTATGGGTGGGAAACTATATCGACGAAGAAGTCCTTCCAAGCTCCAGCTTGTGTGTACCATGATCCAACGTAGATGATGTCGTCTCACGTTTCTCTCCTTCCCACTACAAGAAAATAGCGCCATTACTGACGTCATTTCCGACGGCTGTTGTTCCGTCGGACGTTTCCGATGGATTTCCGATAACAAACCTTCCATATTTAGATTGACGGAAAGCCGTCGGACATTTCCGACGGATAATAAAAAATCGATGATTTTCCGACGGTATTTTTCGTCGATAAAGCGGACAAAATTATGATGGCTAACCAACAGAAGAACGACAGATTTCCGATACAGTTTACTACGGATTTCCTACGGATATGAATTCCATAGGTAATCCGTAGGAAATTGATATTTTTTTCTAAGTAAACAAACTTATAGTATTTTATATAAAATGAAAATAAAAATTAAATTTAAAATTGTAACTTAAAATTCTATAAATATATTAGGGAAAAAGTATTACATATAACAACTAAAAATATTTAAAACCAAATGAAAATAAAAATATTACAAGAGTGAAATTAATAAAATACATTTGAACTAATTATCATCCGATGTACTATCTGAATACTCTGATGGTGATGAATCGGATTGTGAATCAAATTCTCTATGTTCCTCCTCGGAATAATCAAAAATCTCGTTATCACCTTCGTCGGTAAAATCGACAACAAGATCAACTTGTTGCGGTTCTGCGATCGGACCTAGAAAACCTGTAGTGACACATTGTTGCATAGCCTCGTTATCTGCAATACCATCCACCCTACCTCTTGGTGTAATCAATGAAACAGTGATCCAAAGATCATGCTTGTTCGTGACACGAGGATATGGAATGTAACAAATTTGGTTTGCTTGTGATGCAAGGATGAAAGGATCGTACTTTTGCAGCCGTTTTTCGGAATGTATGGATATAACCCCAAATTCATCTTGGCGAACACCAGCTCCTAGGAACGGATCATACCAATCGCAATAAAAAATAACGCATCCCAAGTCGAGAAAACCAGGGTAATGGACTTCGAGAATTTCTCTTAAAATACCATAGTAAACAATGTCAACCGATTCTGAAGAAATACTATAATCACTTGTTGGTCGGATCCTTCCTTCGCGTAAAATCTTAAAAGCATATCCACGTGTACAATACATAGGATAGGCATGGGCAACAGCCAATGGACCGTTAATCAACTCTTCTAGCCAAGTTGGAAAAGTCTGACATCTACTTGCACTTGTCCTTACCTGCAATAATTATTAAAAAAAATTATATTCATAAATTAAAAAATGATATTTGTAGTAATATTAAAAATTACGTAAGTGAATCAAATAAACTTACATAAAACGCGAGCCATTGAGCGAACTCACTCTCTTTGAGCGCATTAAGTGCTTCCTCCGTGTAAGTTGAATAATGAAAGCGTATGTGAGCCATATAAATCCCGTAAATAAAAATATGAATACATTTTTTAAATTATGAATATTATTAGAAATATTTAAATTTTTTAAAAATAAAATATCTTTCACACTCAAGAAGATCATCACAATTTGTGAGAATATACATATGCAAATGATTTTGCTCCTCCTTAGTTAATCTCCGTTTTTTGCTTTTTCTAATTAGTCGTCCAACCTATGTAAATAGATTTAAGTTGTAATTTAAAATATTATTAAATGTTTAATTTTTATAATAAAAATTGAAATGCGCCTTACGTGTCAGAATAGACTAGGAATATAGATTGGATAACTTGCTTTTTCACCTCCGTCATCGTGCCGAGCGGGTCTATGACCTTTTGTTTGCACTTCTTTTGGAAAATAATATTCAGAGAAATGTGCCGCCTCTTCATTAATGCATTGAGCGACAATAGACCCCTCTACTTTACTCAAATTTTTAACATTTTTCTTCAGATGATACATATACCTCTCGAACGGATACATCCACCGATATTGAACAAGGCCACCTAATGCTGCTTCGCGAGGAAGATGAATTGGAAGATGCTCCATAACATCAAAAAATGAAGGAGAAAAATCTTCTCCAAATTACATAGGATAATTAGTATATGCGTCTCCAAATTACGAATACCATCAACCAACAGAGATCTAATACATAAATCCCAGAAAAAAGCAGCTATACCTGAGAAAAAACATAAACCAATTAAAATAGTACTTGATGTAGTCTTTACCTGTAATATTTATGCAGACAAAATTACATGCAATTGACTTGTGAACGTTTTGTGTAAGAAGATATGCAAATGCAAACGAAAGAAGGCGTTGCATTATGACATGATAATCGTGACTTTTTAAACCAGAAAACTTCTCTTCACCATAATCAATGCAGTTTCGTAGGTTCGATACTCCATCCGGGAATCTAACATTGTTGGCAATCCATTCAAAAAACTCATGTTTTGCAGCCGAAGGTAAATGGAATTGGGGTATAGGACCTTTGTTGCTATTTCCCACAACATGAAGAGCTTTTCGAGAAAATATATCTAGCAAATCCAATCTAGACTTCAGATTATCTTTCGTTTTCTCTTGGACATTGAGAACACTGTTAATCAAGTTTTCAAAAAAAAATTTCTCAATGTGCATGACGTCTAGATTATGTCTCAATAGATGGTCCTTCCAGTATGGCAGATCCCAAAGGATACTCTTCTTATGCCAGTTATGGTATACGCCAACTCCATCTACCGGATTATATCCGTTTCCGCCACAACGAACCGTTTCCTTCGCCCCAAAATCTCGTAATTGTGTTAAAATGCTATAACCATCTAACTTAGGATGTGGACCATCAAAAACTTTTTTGTTTTTGGTAAACAATGTGATGCTTCGGCGATAGGGATGATCGTCTCGCAAAAAACGTCTATGACAATCAAACCAAGATGTTTTACGCCCATTTCTCAATTGGAACGCATATGTATTATCTTGACAATATGGACACGATAATCTCTCATCGTCCATTCAGATAACATACCATATGCTGGAAAATCACTTATGGTCCACATAAGCACTGTCCGCATCAAAAAATTTGTCTGCAATGAAACATCGAATGCCTGAACTCCATGTTCCCATAACATTTGCAACTCATAAATCAATGGCTGTAAGAAAACATCAAGTGATCTCTTTGGATGTTCAGGTCCAGGAATGAGAATTGAGAAAAAAAGAAACTCTCTCCTCATGCATAAAGATGGTGGCAAATTGTATGGCGTCACGATTACTGGTGACAATGAATATTGTCTTCCATGCTTTCCGAAAGGATTAAAACCATTGGTGCATAAACCAAGGTACAAATTCCTGCTCTCAGCTGCAAAATCAGGATAAACATTCTGAAAGTGTCGTCATGCTTCAGCGTCGGACGAATGTGATATATCTCCATCCCGTGGATGATCCGAATGCCATCTCATAGACTGTATTGTCCGCTCTGATTGATATAATCTTTTTAACCTCTCCGCTAGTGGCAACTACCACATCCGTTTGTATGGAACACTGACTCTTTCACCTGTATCTTGATACTGAAGATTGCGACAAAACCGATAAACTAAACGATCTGAATCCTCTCTCTAGTAGATCATACAATTGTTGCTGCACACATCTATCACCTGATACAGTAAGCCAAGCCAAGCCCAGCCACAAACTTTTGAATCTCATAGTATGCTGATGGATAATTACTATCCGTAGGCAAATGTCTTTTCATATAATCAGCAAATGCATCAACACAAGTCTCCGACAAATTGTAATCTGTCTTGATTGTCATCAATTCTGTTGCAGCCGATAATGGTGATATTCCCTCTGGACAACCTCTATACAATGGCTGCTTTGCCGCATCTAACATATCGAAGAATCTTTGTGCTTCTAAATTAGGCTCCTCTACTGATATTTCTCCTCTAAAATCAACAAAGTCCGGAGCATTTACATGATATGCATCATGTACCATCTGAACATAACTGACATTACCCCTATTTCCGGTGTAGATTTCCCTATTCTATCCTACGTAAAAGTTACACTTGTACTAGCAAAATCTACCATATAATCATTTTCTCCATGCGAATACCAAATCTTGTAACCCGGCATAAATCCTCTACGATGTAAATGCGAACTTATTTCTAAAATATTGAGAAATCTTCGATTCTTACATTTAAGACAAGGATAATAGATTTTACCCGTTTGCAAAGCAAGTTCCTGATTTGTTACAAAATTCATAAACAGTCGTACACCTTCGACAAACTCTTCTGTAAGTTGCTCTGTCTCGGGATCACGCATTGGTCTGTCCATCCAGGATCGAAAATAATTATATTGACTTGACGATGACATATTTGTAATAGACAATGTATAGATAATATGAGAATAATATAGGTAGAGAGATTTTATGAGAGAGTGAAAAGTTCATGTATGGCAATGTGAGTTATATAAACGACTGAACCGACGAAAAACCGACGGCAATGGCTCCTGACCGCGCAACGGTTAATTGTTAAACGGCTCATTTTTAAACGGTCTTATTTTAAATATACCGCGGAAAGAACATCATCGTCGGTTTTGCATCGGTAATACCGATGAAAAACCGACGGTGATGTTTATTTTTGTATATATATACATATAATATCATATTTAAAAATATATATAAAATCATAAATCTAAAATACTTTACAATGCATATGAAAACATATTTATTAAATCTTAATTATTAAAAATCATATTTATTTAGGGAATTAATATTAAGATTTTGTAAGTACAATTAGATATAAATTTATTTATATATATATTTATTTATACATATAATATCATGTTTAAAAATACATATAAAATCATAAATCTAAAATACTTTACAATGCATATGAAAACATATTTATTAAATCTTAATTATTAAAAATCATATTTATTTAGGGAATTAGGATTAAGATTTTGTAAGTACAATTAGATATAAATTTAAAAGGAGCCACCGTCGGTTTTCCATCGGTAATATCGATGGCGAACCGACAGTGATGTTTATTTTTATGTATATATACATATAATATCATATTTAATTATGAAATTAGAATTAAGATTTTAAAAGTATGATTTATATGCTTTTTTGCCAAACGTCCCATTTCAAATTTTCAATATCTCGATAATTAAACCCAGTGACAGAAAAAGAAACCAATAATAAAACCAGTACATGAAAGTATTTAGTATTGTTCCTGCGTAAATCATAACTATGTAGCAAAATCAAGTCATCGTTTTTTTCCCTAAATCCCAATTCCTAACATTTCTCTCTGCAAACACAAAAACGCTACTATGGAAGACGGTGATCACTTCTCCGGTTCAGATTCCTTTTTGTTACTCTTGACCCCTTAATTTCTAAGGTTCCTTCTTCGTTTACAGTTTCTGAATCTTTCTGTGTTATCTACTAGTTTTAGTTTCTACTTTCTTTGTGTTCAAATTTCCTCTGAAATTTTTGAATGCATAATGAGATCTTGATATCTTACATCATCTAATTTCTTTAAAATCATATTTAATTAACAATCAATGAAAATTATAATAATTTTATAGAAACATAACAATTTTTCATAAGATTATATATATATATATGTAAAAGTAATATCTGTGGGTATTCCATCGGTTATTTAAAATTATATTTATTTACAATCATATTTATTTAAAATCGTTTGATTAAATGTTTACAATTCTAGTCATTTAGATATTAAAAATCAAATTTATTTAAGATATTAATATTAAGATTTTATGAAATTAATTTTACAAAATACTTACAAAAAATCTAAAATCTAAAATCAAATAAATATTAAATCATTTTTACAAAAACTAAAATCAAATATAATAGCCAATTAAAATGCATGCAAAAAATCTGATAACCGTTTGTTTTCCATCGGTCAATACCGATGGAAAACCGACGGAAAGTAGAATTTTCGAGGGTCAACCGACGCAAATTTATTGTGGCGCCAGAACACGTGTGAGCGGGAAAATGAAATCCATTACCCACGGAAAACCGACGGACACCAAACATTAAGCTCGATCGAGAACCTTCTCTTCTTCCCCATTTCTTAGCTCCTCCGATTTGTCCTCTATCCGGCGATTCCGTTACCCTCCGGCGAGCATCTCTTCCTCCCTCCGGCGCAGCTTCCTCTTCCCCGGCGATTCTCCTCCGTCGCGGCTTCCTCTTCCTCGTCTCTTCGCCGCAGCTTATCCTCCGGCGGGACTCTCTTCCTCCGGCGTTCCACTTCCGGCGAGTCTCTCTTCCTCCGCCACTTCTCCTCTGGCGAGCCTCTCTTCTTCCAGCGATTCTCCACCCATTAGTTACAATGTAAGATTTTTTTACTTCAGATTTTTTTATTTAGGATTTTGTGGTTTAGGAAATGGATTCGATTTTGATTTAGGATTTAGGAATTTTTTATTTTGTGCTTTAGGCTTTAGGAGTTAGAATTTGTGATTTAGGATTGAAGATTTAGGATTTTTGAATTTTTTGATTTAAATTGTATGATGTTATTTTGTGATTTTGAATTAAATTTTATGATTTTGCAAATTGTATTTTGGAATTAGATTAAGGATTTTTAGATTTGTAATTTAAATTGAATGATTTCTACTTTTTTTTTATCGAGGAATCACATTTGGATTTACTAATTATTTGATTTGTGTTTTATGATTTAAAATTTAGAATTACTAATTATTGATTTAGGTTTTATGGTGTAGATTTTTTTATTATTGTTGCAAATTAGTATTAAGAATTTAGGATTTAAATTTAGTAATTTTTATATTTGGTTTAATTATTTAGAATTTAGAAATAAACATTAGTGATTTAGGTTATATCATTTAAATTTTTTTAATGATTTAGAATTTGTTATTTAGGTTTTTTTATTTTGATTTTGTGATTTATGTTTGAAATTAGTATTATGAATTTATTATTTTGTAATTATTTATTAGTCATTCATGTTTTACAATTTTAATTTTTGAATTTAGCTTATCAATTAGTATTATGAATTTAGGATTTCAATTTACTAATAATTAATGAATAATATTTTTGATGTAAGTTTCCAATTATGATATTTCTTACTAATCATTTACTTGTTTTAGGAGTTATGAGGATTTCCTCCTTCAGTCTCAGGGAGCTATGAGTGCTCCTGCGATTCAGAGGAGTAGTTCTGCCACTTCTTCTAATGTTCCACCTACTGAGAGTTTCGAAGCCCGCACCAGAATCACCATTGAGGAGGTTCTTGCTGAACCGGGCCGAGAACGTTTACCGATGCTTCACCCACAGCGTCTGAATGGAGCCACCTGGTATAAAATTTTAGTATTTTATAATGTCTTTTAACACTTATTATTTATTTGTTTTTATTATTTTAATAGTAAGTTTCGTCATAAAAACGGGATCACCAAATCGATTATGAGTATGCTCCATCACCAACTTCTGGAAATGTATCCCTCATACAGAGATATGCCAAAAGAACTGTGAGAGAGCTGGTACCGTACTTTCGCGGTATGAAATTTTATTACTTTATTATGGTTTGTTATTATCATTTAATCTTGATGTAACTAATTCTTTTTTTTTTTTTATTTTTTTAGCAAGATTTCAATTGGGACTCTAGAATTAACCTCGAGGTTCGTAAGGCGTTCGATAAGCAAGCTAGTTCGCAATTCAGCGAACATGTCTACAGTTGGAAGCAGAAGTGGAAGAAGGGTAAACCGAAGCCCATGGATCTCGATCTAGATGTTTGGGAGGCGTACATTCGTCACTGGACTACAGAAGAGGCCAACGCGATCTCCGCATGAAACAGGGCGAACCGCTTGAGTGAACGGGATGGACTCGGAATCGCAACACATAATGCGGGTGCAATGACGTTCGAGAGTCGTGCTGACGAGCTCGTATGAATATAATCTTTTACTAATTATTAATTTCCTTTATTTTTTATTTACTAACACTTTATTTGTTTAACCAGACTGCCAAGGCCGGTGGTGTGCGACCAGATTTGTATGAAATCTTGGTCGACACGCGCACCAATAAAAATACCGGGCAGGTACAAGATAAGTTGGCCTGCAAAATCATGAACAACATCGAGCAGAAGAAGCAGGAGAAGCTTAGTCAACTATCTGAAGAAGGAGGATCTGCTTCGGGTTCTAATTCATTGACGCGGGAAGTCATGAACCAACTAGTCCTCGAGGTAAATAAATATCCAGAAGTTGTATTATTTTTATTAATTTTCAGTATTTTAATATTTGTTTATAATTTTTTAGGAAACTCCTAGAAACCGAGGACGTGTTTTTGGATTAGGACGCCTTCCAGAAGCTGACATTGCAACGTCGTCGTTTACATAACCAGCGGATCTTGCGGTCACACAAGAGCTTCAGAGGCTGAGGACTGAATTGGAGGAAAAGAATGCAAGAATTGCCAAGTTGACTGTCCCTCAAGATTACTTCTCGACGTTTTTGAGCAAGCATTTTTTGGATTTCCGTCTTCCAGAGATGGATTAGTACATTTATGTTTTTATAATTACGTATTCGAACAATGTTTAACTTTTATTTAATGTTTAATTTAAATTATTAAAATTTTTATATTTATGAATTTTTAATTAAATTTTTAATTTTTAAAAAATATTAGAATTATAAAAAAAAAATTATATTTGTTTTTTATTTTATGAATACCGTCGGTTTGCCGTGGGAATAAATAAATCCGTCGGTTTGCCGTGGGAATCCTAAATCCGTCGGTTTTTCCTTGGAATAAATAAATCCGTCGGTTTTCCGACGGAAAATTCTTTGACCGTTTGTTCACTCGAAAGGCCGTCGGAATATTATATCCGACGGTGTTTTTCGTCGGTCATCCATCGGAACGTTTTCATCGATAATCCGTAGGAATTTTGCTTCGGCTTTCCGATGGAAGTTGATTTCCGACGACTTCAAACCGACGGTTTCTTGTGCGTGGGAAACCCGTCGGAAATCACTCTTTCCGACGGCTTACCGACGGATATGTCCGACGGCTTACCAACGGATATGTCCGTTGGAATACGTGCTGTTTTCTTATCTGTCTATGATCGCAAATGCTCTTAATCAATCTGATTTATGAATTTTGGGCTCATATATGGTGTTTGGGAAGGCGTAGCATCACCAAGCTTTTACTCCGGATTTATATGTATTATCTTCTCTTTGTAAAACTTAAGTTGAGTCATTGTAGGATTTGCTGGAACAAAGGTGAAAACGTTCTCGTTAATGCTTCAAATGGACGGTTTAATTTCAACGTCATGTGCATCATAGTGTTACCATAAAAGCATGTCAGGAAGAGAGCCATTGAGTCACATGTTGATGTCGTAAGTTGGTCATCTTGTTCCCATGAGTTATCGGTGGCTCCTACTCTTTATCATCTTCAACTTTTACATTCCATGAACTTTTCCATGTGAATAATCTTGCTAAGACGGTGCCACCTAAGCTATGAACATGCTAAGATCAATATTACAGAAAGAATCGTGGCTAATTAATACAACAAAAGAGAGTTGGCTAATTATGTATTCATCTCAGGTTGTTAAAAGAACCAATCCTTCATGAGAAAAAAGATAGCAACCAATACGTGTCTCATAACTATTTAGCAGCGTCACGAGAAGTTTAACAAAGCTATTAAAGATCGATTTCTACTTTTTTAAAAGTTGTAGTTCCTTATAATTCAATAGCTTCATTAGGTTGCTGCTATAAATAACCATATCGATATGTTTGTTTTAGACTCAAGTCACTGAATACTCACCATGAATAACAATAAGAAATCAATTTCGTTCTCATTCATCTCTTTGTTCCTTCTCTTGTCCGCTGTTGCAGTATCAGCCAACAATGATGTGGAAACCGTCAAGGACACTAACGGAAACCCACTTAAAATACAGACCAAATACTTCATCCAACCAGCTTCAGGCAAGGAAGGAGGTGGTCTTGTCCCAGCCAGCATTGACTTAACCCATTTGTGTCCATTAGGTATTGTCCAAACACTCCTTCCATTTCAGCCAGGCCTACCTCTTACTATTTCCGATCCATCTTCCTCCCAAGGCAATGTGTCCACAAACACCAACATAACCATCACGTTCGAGTCACCAATCTGGCTTTGCCCTTCTTCAAAGATATGGAAAGTCGATTCCTCCTCTTCGAGTTCAGACAACCTCTATGTAACCACTGGTGGTAGTGCAAACAGTGAAGATAGCTTTTTCAGGCTTCAGAAATATGGAAACGACGAAAACACTTACAAGCTCGTTCATTACCAGAATGACTCGGATACAAAAGGTATTAAGAGTGTTGGTGCCACCACCAGCTTTTATGGTGCACCCATACTTGTTCTTAATGATGATGATAAGAATGCCTTTCCGATTAAGTTCCGTGAGGTTGAGAAGAATATGTTTGAGAAATCGAGTCTAAGGATGTTCCCTTTCTTCTAAATTATAGTCTTGAGACTCGTGTTTAATAGGTTGTAATATGAAAAAGAATGGGTTGTAATCCCTTGTAAAAAAAGCACAAGTCATATAGCCAATACAAATGGGACCTGTGTTAAGTTTTTTTCTTAAATGAAGTAAGAAATTAAAGAAAAGTTTTTTCCTTAAATGAAGAAATTAAAGAAAATTCGTCTTAGATATCTATTTGATGCAAAATTTGGGCAAATAGACCTTTATTTTTAATAAGTTGAGGTAATTTTAGGCTCCAATACATATTCTAAGTTTTTTAGTTAATAATAAAATTTCATCCCAAAAAACACTGTATTGACCTAAATCACTTTTTCCTCTAAAAACCTCTCATATCTTCTATTCAATGCACACGATTAAGCTCACGAGTGAATTAGTAACGCCACGCCCAAATTCTTCAGTAAGTGACGAGCTAGCTCCAAATCCTTTGCATCTTTGCTCTATTTGGTGTAAGCAAATGCTAAAGATCCATGGTGAAAAAGAATTAAAGTCAAGGTTAATTTCCAAACCCAAGAGAAAAGTTCAACATAATTTTAAAACTCATCTCAATAATAAATTCGATTACGGTTGTTTACAGTAAAGAAAACATTAGTCGGAAAGCTTAGCTAACTAAAAATATTTATATATTTTAAAAAACAAATAATTTTAGAATTGTTATACATGTCTTAAAATTAGATTATGGAAATAATTTTACAATTCAACAATGAAAAATCGTGCTGGTTTACCTAATACCTACTGGCAATAAGAACTGGTAATATTCTTCATTTTTTTTTATTTATACAGGAAATAATCCTCTATTTTTTTATTAAAAAAAAAATCAAATTCAAACTGCTTACTGCAGCACATCGGATTTAAATCGATATACAGTACACGGTGCTTGCTAATAATAGAAACTACTAGACCAAGAGTTCCATGTTTCCCAATTCCATATATATCCCTTTATTTAGTTTATTATTAGCTTAAATTATTACAACAATTGAAAAAGAAGAGCTATATATTACAGTATTGTTTTGACTTATTTTATTCAGAAATAGAGAAATAAAAAAACAAAGATCAGTAATGTCTCGCGAGGTTAAAGTTACTCCCCCAATTAAGTCTCAAAAAAGGTTAAAACCTAAAATCTCCCAAAAGCTTTGAGATAGTTTACTATGATAGTTACCCAACACCTACACAGAGAATCTGTGCTCTCCCTTCCTTTTCCTCATCTCTACTCCACCTCGATTTATATATATATATATATATATATATATTATGTTCTATTGATTCTTCATTAAGCTTTCTTTACCCTTACTTGCATCACAAGTAAAACTAAGAAACGAACATGACCCATCGCCTTCACGAACCACCAACTCTCGAATCACCTGCGACGTCTCTTCACTTTTCCCTCCATGCTCATACCCGAAACCGGCCTGAATATTTTCATAATTAAACCGGTTTAGGTTTACTAGATTCTTCGGTTTAGGTTCCGTCGAATTGCCGCATTGCCTAGGCTGTGTTTGGTAGAAGATTTTGGAGAGGACTGGTTCACCGTCTTTTTCGTCCTCACTGTTGCCTAAATGATACTGATGCATTACCCAATTCGTCTTCTCGGGCTTCTTCTGGCGGCCATAGTTGGTGTAGAGCACTAGGATCTTCTTGAAACCGGCTTCTCCTGATTGCGACAAAACGGGTCGGGTCTTGCCCGTTTTGTGCCACCGTGTCTCGTGGCCTTCCTCATCGGTGCTCACTTTTCTACGTTTTCGTGTTCCGGTCGTATAAGCCTTTGATGGCCGATGGAAGAAGTGCCGTACTTGCCCGTCTTTGCGTACTCCTACTTTGACACAAGATGGCATATATAAGTTAAGCATATGTTGATTTGATCACCAACGATACTGGATTTGATGATTTCACTTTTATAATCACTGTAATCTTACGTCAAATTTTTGTAGAGACTATGCTATTTCACAAAAAAAAATTACTAGATTTATCATTTGTTTTTGGGATAAAAACCAAAAATTACACTTCTAAATAAATTAAATTTATGTGTAACTAGCTAGCACCCCAAAAATACATATAAACGGGTATTTTATACAAAAATAAAAACGGGTAAACCCAAGATTGCCTGTGTAAAATCCATATGCAAACATGTGTTCGTTTTGGAAAAACAAAAGAAAGAATTTAAATGAAAATCGCGATAGCCAAAATTGTTATTTTTGGATAATTCTCATTGTTTTTCATGGTGCTAATTGAGTAAGTTTTTTTATAAATTTATATTCTCTTTATTTTATTCTTTGCTCTGTATTGATATTACAAAAGAGAGCGTTACGTACCAGGAAGTTTCTCAGGATGCGTATAACAAATTCCATTCTCTCCTTCGAGCGTCGGTATAAATTCATCGATCAACGGATGAAGTTTTCGCTTATCGGATGAGACCTTCGCCTCTAAATGCATAAGGATCTCTTTATCCGACGGATCAAATTTGACTCCTGCCGGTAAGCTTGGTAAATCTTTGATGCTACCAACCTTTAATCAAATTTCATTTATTCACATTTATATGTATGTTAAAATATAAAGTAAACATATTGATAACTAATGAACATTTAGGTGAATTAATGGTTAACATATGTAACCTGGTCGTCTTGGTGATGGGTCTTGTGTCCACAAGAAGGACAAGTGATCATAACAGGAGATTCAACGATAATCTTGGAATCTGGACCGCTCGTGATACATGATTGAGATTGGTCTTTGAGTTGAATCGATGGATGATCAATGTTCGATACTCTTTCAAGATTTAGGTCGTAGTTATCATCTGAACCAGCAGACCAACTCATCCTCCTTTTACTGATCTCTCTCTCTCTCTATACAGTGACCTACCAAAATCTAAATCTAGTTACAATCAGAACTTTCAAAAGATAAAATCGAGAGAGAGAGAGAGAGAGAGAGAGAGAGAGAGAGAGAGAGATAAAGATGAGGAGGTGATATAGAAAGAGAGGCAAGTGAATGTTAAGTTTTGGAACTAAAATCTAATTATAATATATTAAATTAAAATGGTATACTAAAATAATATTTTTGGGTGGTTGCGTGGACGTCAAGTTTATTAATGGTGTATGTATATACGTTTGCAACAAATAATTATTAAATGCAGTTTTCCAATTTTGATTATGATTGACTGACTGTTTTGAACCATTTTTTTTCTTTTTCTAGTTTTCACGGTTGAAATATTGCATGTGTTAGCTAAATTTATATGAAATAGTTAACTATAGGATCCAACCAATATTAGGAAAAAACCTTATGTAACAGAATATTAAACTAAATCAGGTTATAAAATTTATAAATAAATAAAAGAGAGAAAGGAATCTCTTCAAGATCAAGAAAGGTGACAGGAGATGGAGTGTCGTTATTGAAACTAATTTTCTTTTCCTAACAATTTTAAATTTTGCCAGTTTTAATCAATTTGTAGTTACAAAGATATCAATCATATGTCATAACATAAATCTTGATTGATCGTTTAACAAGTTATATCTAAAAAAATTCCCGACTAGATGAACAAGACCGTGTGAATTATGCGCAATGAACATTAAGTTATCCCCGACTATCGATACTGTCACGTATATATATGGTAGAATTATAATTTACAAAATATATAATATATTAAAGAGAATGTTGGATCCTAGACCACCTATCGTCATTTTACTTATATATATAGACATATGTATATATATTGGACCAACTTGGTGAAGTCATAAGACCATATCTTCACGCACAGAACAAACTCTCGTGTATAGCAAGTAACCTTATACCCAAAATTCTCAATATTTTTGCTCATTGACAACAGGTTCTTCACCAAAAGTTATTACCTTATATGTATTTCTTCTAATGTTGTCTTAAGGTAGCCCTAATATTGAATTTCTTACTTAACATAAAAAATTTAAGAATATGTTAATTAGAATGGTACTACCATCGATAAAAGATGTTTACGAGGTCAAATATTTTTCTATAAATGCTATGGTAATTCTATTTATTTCTTATAAGCAAGCAGTCGGGTCCGTACACATGATCCTCGATGGAGATGCGAAGCTTCTTCAACAAGAAACTAATAATATTCTCAGCCAAAAAAGTAAATGAAAGACAAAGAAACGACACAGCTTACTGAGAAAGCTTTTAGAGATGACTAATTTTAAATATATCATCCGTTTTAATTTTCAAATGAATCTGTTTTTTTCAAATCCTATATATTATAAAAAGTAGAAATTTGTGGCAGCAATATTGTTTTAAATATGTAATAAGGTAAAACTCTTTCTTTTTTTTTTTGGTCAGGACTCAGGAGGCTATAAGTACCTCGCTTTTTTTTTTTTTTTGATAAAAAGGTTTATAGAAATGGGAATACCAATAATTTTGATGAAATTAGTATTTGAAACGATTGTTTGAAATGATATGAAAAACGACTATGTTACCAGTTGATTGGTTCACAACAGTTACATGATGTCATTGAGTTATCAATCCATATATATATATATAATATCTGTAAAGTATATAATAAATTCCTATTAATTACTTTATAAATTAAAGAAAGAATATATTTAAAAAAATTGTAGTTTATTCACAAATATGTCATTAGAATTTTATATCAAATAATCAATCGTTTTGATGGTTTTGTTAGAAATAGATATGACAAAGATCCTATTATCAAAATTCAAAATTTACATATTAGATTAGATATAATCAGAAAGTTGATATTTGTTTCAGTATATATAAAACTGAATACAGGAGTATTTTTAAACATTAATTTTGCAGCATACTTTTGTTATTGTTTTTTTTTGTCTTATATGAGTAAATTTATAAATTGATCATAAAATAGGCTAAAAAAAAGTATTAAAAATGAATACAGGAGTATTTGTAAACACTAATTTTGCAGCAAACTTTTGTTTTTTTTTTTTTTAATATGAGTGAATTTGTAAGATGATCATAAAATAGGCTTAAACTAAAACTAGCACCATAATTGATTTAATCAGTAATAGGATGAATGTATCATTGCTATTTGGTGAATAATATCGACGTCAATGTCATTCAATGTAGATTTCCAGATAAAATAGGATACAAAATAGTTAAAAATCCATTGGAATGCTAAAAGGTTATCTATTTTATTTTATTTACAATTAATGGTTATTCTATAAATTGCAAACCAATTTATGGTCATTCCACATAACTTTTCTATTTAAAAAGTCTATTACATCACTTATTGATAGAATATTTTTGAAAATTGTAGTTTACAATAAATAGAATATTTAGTCGTGGATAATATATAGCCTAGTTATAATTTAGATTTTATGCAATTTAAATTCCAAAACAAATAAATTAGCAAGAAGTTAGACTTTCTCCATAAGATTATTTATGTAAAATTGTACCTCCCATTTATATGTTTAACCTTTTTAATTAATTTATGGTTTTCGACAAAAGAAAAAGTAACCTATTCATAATTTTATTTCACATTAAATAGCAAAAATAGTAACAATAGTTTTGTACTAATCCTTAATCTTTAATCCTTAATCTGTACTAATCAATACAATAACAACAAAATAAAGTCTCTCATGTCATATAAGCTTTTTTGTGTTGTTAGAAGCTGACACCTCATTTAAAATTATAACCAATTAAAGTAAACCAATTAATACACATCAGATTTGATTAACCACAAAAAAAAAAACTAATATTTGCCAAGTATAAGTTTAGATTTCATATCTCTCTTCAACAACATAAAAGAAAATTTTAATCTTTCTCTTACTCATCATACAGATCTTAAAACTCTAAGACTCTACCTACCCTGAATTTGTTCTACAAAACTCGATAATTTGGTCTCTTGGTACGGACGACACGGCCACCACCACGAGAACTATGAAGCTGTTGGCTGCGATTTTCGTTTTTTTTTCTGGTGAATAATATTCGTTAATGTCATCATCTTTTAAAAAATGTTAAAATTTCCACTAATAGTTTCATCAGAATTTTCGGAAATCATATATATGTCTCTTAGAATACCAAACTTGGGAATCTGAATCTACTACTCCAGAATCTCAGTACATTTATCAAATCAACACCATCAATTATTGAACATTCTTTTTCTATGCATTCCTCTTTGAAACTGATCTGATCCCATCGCTCTTATTAATTGATGCTTAAGCCAAGAGTCTCCGATACATAACATTTAAACTATCCACTCAAGCTTTTGATGTATGGACTAAGGAATGTGGAACATGGTGATATACTGATATATGATATGGAAGTAGCAGCAAAAGATGTGGTAGGACTCTTTTTCTCTTTAGTCAGAACTTGTGTAGTCGAATTAAAACAAATACATGTCAGGTAAAGCTTCTCTCGAGTGCTGATACTTCAAGTCTTCAATATAGGAATTTAGAAGAACTCACTTGTCGAAACAAATACCAACACCTAAATATAAGATGTAAATTTAATGTTTTTGTTTCCGTTTGTTTTCGTTTTGGATTTTTATTTTTCCTTGGTTTGAAATTTAAGCTTTTCTTTGTTGGTATATTATCTTAGTTTAAGGAACTTGAGAAATAGAAGAAATCTATGGCATTCGCATCACTGATGAAGCAAGGAAAGTCATGTTTTGTGGAGCACATTAGTAGATTCAAAAGGTTAGAATCATTCTCTTGTCCAAAAACGTCAAAAACTTTGAGAATGGTTCGAGAGAGATTCAAGAGATTGTGAGTGAAAGAACCAATGAGAATGACAACTCATTTGGTATCTTTTACCCGTTTATGAGACAAAATGGTTCCATATTAAATATAAAATCAAATTTAGATATAGAGAAATTAAAATATAATAAAAAAAACATTTATGAAAACAAAACTCACGCATATGCATGGATAATTTACCTAGTTGTATATTACACCAAAAACATACTTTATTATAGAGAGTCTCTTACTCTCTTTGGTAACTAGCTATTAGTATTACTATTCTCGAAAAGTCATGGTCTGAACAAACTTACGCCACGCCCTCGCCCTAGCATGTTAAAATTGCATTTATTTATTACATTTGTAAAAGTATATATAATGTTCATAGTAAGTCAAAAGTTTTATCTTTCTTTCCTTTTTTTCTAGATTTTAGAAGAAAAAATATAATGAAAGCAAGTTCGGGTTAAGTGGTTATTGTTTTATATCTTTGTGGGCTTTTAAGAAACTTAAGAAAACAGCGAGCTAGTTTCAAAATTTACCAAACATATATTAGATGTAACAATAGTCTGCTCCCACAGGCCCACTATAAAGTCCAAATTTTTGTTCCTACTTCATTATCAAATGTGTCATATTCGTTACAAGTTGGAAAACTCAATCATAATAATCCGATTTGGTCCGTAAATTCTTAAAATTTATATGCACTTATATACATATATACACACAGAAATGATTCACTTTTTACCATTACTGTAATCTTCACACATGTAGTATACATATAAATATAATAAAACATAAGGAAATTAAGTACATAACATAAATTCCAATAAATATTGTATGTCATTTAGTAACTAATATTTTTTAGCCCTGCTCCCAAAATTATACCCTAACTGCCATTTAGCCTGTCTAAACTCACCATCACCGAATCTTATGCTCTTCTTGTACATAAGAAACATAAAATGTCTAAATGACAAAGAAAATGGAAGTTCATTTATTTAGGGGTAAAAAACGAAAAGAAAAAAAAATCATTTAGGGATTAAAAAGTTCATTCAAAGAGAAAAATAAAAAAAATCCTCCAAGTTCTAAACATATTACCAAAACCGTGTTTTGTCTTTCCTCGTTTTTGTAATGGGCCTTTGACAAATTAGAGTAGTCGATTTGTAAGACTTATTCAAAAATGTGGAAAACCATGTGGGTCCGATTGGCCCATTTAAAAACCATATGACCCAAGGTGTGAGTGTGTACCGTGTGGTGTGGGTCATAATACTCAATTACTCATGTATTATCATTAATGATGTATGTGATCATTCCGCAATCCTGACCTAAGTGACCTTATCTATTGAACTCTAGTCCCTACTATTTCCATTATAATACCTTTTGTTTCTTATAAATTATTTAATATCGACGAACTAATATGCTTTTTCTTACTCATTTTACCAACCATTAGCAGCAAGACTATACCAAAATTACTAGAATTAGAGAAGCTGCTTAGTTGCATCATACCCTATAAAAAAGGCTTTACAAAAACAAAATAACATGGAAGAGTGATGCTTGTTCCAGAAAAAACAAACAAATTATGTAGTATATCTATTAAACCTCATCATGAAACGAGTTGAAAAAAATTAACAAAAAGGAAATGCAAAAACAAAGAAAACAAAAATGAGAAATGATTTAGAGAGTGAAAGAGACAAGAGGGACAAGGCAAAGATGACGGTGAGGTGTCAATAAATGAATGATAACAATGTGGGCTTTCAATGCTTATTGGGCCCACTTTTAATTTCCTCACCCAACAGCTCATATTTCGATTCTTTACCTATTTATGTATTGTTTTTGTTTTTGTTTTTACTCAACAATAGAAGTTATCATTTTAGTAGTTTTTAATGCCATTATTAAGAGCTGACTAATTGCAAATTACAGGAAGTTTAAACGTACCTAACTACCACCGGTTGATTTAGATGACTTAACTACTTTTTTTTCTTCCTTTTTTGGAAAATAATGTCTTTGTTAAAATAGTTCTCGAACTCCAAGAATTTTTGTTTTATTTGTTTTAAAGAAGGTGATATCAAAAAACATAAGTTGTTATGTCATATATGTTTGTTATTAGACTAATAAGAGACTCCACACAAGTATCCGAAGTAAGAGATATTTTCGCAGGAAAGTTGATATTACGCACCTCATGTGTCAAGTCTGATTACATCTGATGCTCGTGTACGGAGAGTAAGTAAAAGGAAAATAACACAACCTGAAATTTAAAAAAAAACAAAAAACAAAAATCGAAAAGTTAGTATGAAAAAGTTGAGAATTTAAGAGCCATGTGAATCTACAGTGACATAAAACTGTACACGAGCCTCCAAGAGTTCACTAAAAACGAGAGAGAGAGCCCACGCTTTAAAGATTCAGACAGACAATGTTCCTACAAGAACCTTGAATCTGTTTACCCGAATATGGAAACTATTTAAATGCATGTTAACGCCAGAAGATCGCATTTTTCATTTGCATTTACTTAAAATAAAAAACTCATTACAAAACCAGAGTTACTAATATCTTTACAGTGGAGACTGAAACAGTGAATTAAAAACTTCTTTTTTATATATAATATAAAAACTCAACAATCTCTGATTCTCTGTTTTTAGACCAAAACCCTAAGAAAGGGGGAGAGAATCTTGATTCAATGCCCTAATTCACAGCTTCAAGCACCAAAAATCGACAGAGCTTTTTTTTGGGCACAAACACTTTCTTTCTCCATTTGTGTCTCACGCTACACTTCCCTGGTCTGAGGTTTCTTCGTGGTAATATGGTGTTAACTTGCCATCCTTATCGTCTCTTATCTTGTTTTGGCTTTCCTCGTCTCCACCGCCAATTTCTTGCAACATCTTAACCACACGCCTCATCGAGGGTCGGTTAATGGGCAACGGACTCGTGCAGAGAAGGCCAACGTTGAGGATTTTGCTTATCTCTTCTTTGAAACAAGAGTCGAGTTTCGGGTCTATCACATGCTCTATGCCTTTCTGGTCTAGTGTCGTGCAAACCCATTTCACCAAATCCTTCTCCCCCAGTTCTGGATCAACTGGGCGTTTCCTAGTCACTATCTCTAGGATCACTACCCCGAAACTGTATATGTCACTCTTCTCGTTCACACGAAGCGTGTATGCATATTCTGCAAGTAGAGTTTAACATTAAAGTTATGGAGGGAAACAAACAAACAAAAAATTTTGAATTCCACTAATGGATAAGTGAGAAGGTGTGGAGCCATGGTTCAGACATGTCTCAATAGATAGTGAATGCTCATTTAAGTCTCAACTAATAAAACTTAAATGTGGTTCATTTGAATCTCCGTGCAACATGTACTAAATGAGCATTACTACCGAAAGGAAAACTAATGATTTATCAAGCACTTTTAAGTTGAATCATAAGACTAACCTGGTGCGATATAACCGCATGAACCAGCGATCACTGACATCGACTTAGGAGCTTTTCCAGTCAAGTCGACGGCTTTAGCCACACCAAAATCAGCAACTCTTGCACCATAATCTCCATCAATCAAAATATTGTTCGACTTAATATCTCTATGCACAATCGGAGGAACACAATCATGGTGAAGATATGAAAGCCCCTCTGCTGCATCTAAGATAATCTTAAACCTCGTTTGCCATGCCAACATTCCTCCTTTACTGCTATGAAGCAAATCTCCCAAGCTACCATTAGGCATGTACTCATAAACCAAGAGCTTGCAGTCTTTTGTGGAACAGCAACACCAGAGCTTCACAATGTTCTTATGCCTAATCTTACCCAATGTCTCGACTTCAGCTTCAAAGGCCTCATCTTGAACTCCAGGTTTGGTACCTTTCTCTGGATCACAGTCTCCAGTTTCCTTAACAGATCCTGTCCACAACCGCTTGACCGCAACAGTTTCTCCATTGGTGAGTACAACCTTGTAGACTTTACCCGAAGCTCCAGCTCCGATCACATTGTCTTCATCCAAGCTTTCAAGAATCTCGTGCTCACTGAACCCGAGTTTGTGGAAAGACATTAGAGTCCACTTGGATCTCTCCATAGCTCTTGCTTTCTTGAAAGTCGTGTATTTGAAGTAGAACCAAGCAATACCCGCAACAAACACCATAGCGGCAAGTATGAAAATCGATCTGAGAAGCCATACATAGCCTCTTTTCTTAGCTTCATTCTGAGAGGCACACAGTCCCTTGATATCCCCACACAATCCCGGGTTCCCGATGAAGCTGTTCTTATACGTTTCTTTCGCTAACGAAGGCGGTAAGTCACCAGATAACCGGTTATACGACAGATTCAGCTGGTTTAGCTTCAAACTCTGCAATGAAACCGGGATTTTGCCAGAGAAAAGGTTACCAGATAGATCAAGATAGTTCAAGACTGACAAACTCCCGATTTCATCAGGAATTCTACCGGAAAATTCGTTATCGGCTAAGTTCAACTCATTCAGCTTCTTCCAAGATTTGATTCCAGGAGTTAACTCTCCTGAAAACTGATTACCATGAAGATCAAGAGTACTTAATTCCCCAAGATGCATCAAGCTATCAGGCAACGAGCCACTGAACTTGTTTCCACTTGCCGACAACTGATTAAGATTGTTCAGAAACCCTATCTCCTCCGGTAAAGATCCGGTGAATTCATTGTTGGAGAGAATCAACAGCGAGAGATTTGATGCACCTCCTATGGTCTTCGCAATCTCACCGGAAAACGAGTTGTTGATGAGCTCAAGCAAGTAAACATGAGGCAATCCCCAGAAACCGGTAGGAACTGAACCGGAAAACTGGTTATACGCTAACCGGATACGTGTCAAGCTTCGGCAATCTCCAAGACTATCCGGTATAGCGCCGGAGAATGAGTTGTGTATAATCAACAACTCCTCTAGCTCCCCCTTCTCGCACAGATCCGCCGGTAATTCGCCGGAAAAATCGTTCTCCGAAACGTCAAGCCATTTCAACGGCGAGTTTCTCCCGAGGTCTCGAGGTAATTCGCCGGTTAACCGGTTTCCGAAGATCCTTAGCTCGTACAAGTTGGGAGACAAAGCTATACTCGCCGGAACTTCACCTTCTAGATTGTTCTCGTACAGATTCAAACTCTCCAGTGGAACTCGACAAAGCTCATCCGGTATTTTTCCGGTTAACTGATTCATCGACGCGTCAAGAAGTCTCAACGATTTCAAATTTCCAAGCTCCGGTGGAATCTCTCCGGTCAACGAATTGTTGTAAAGCTCAATCTGAACGACGTTACTCAAACCACCGAGCGAACGAGGTATAGGACCTACAAGGTCGTTAAGGGCAAGGTCTAAATCAACGAGTTTGCTGAGTTGACCCAGCGAGTCAGGGATCTGTCCGACTAAATGACACTCGGTGAGCCACATAACCTCGAGATTCGTCAAGTTCCCGAGCTCCGGCGGAATCCGACTCGGACTAAACGGGTTATACGAAAGATTGAGCGTCTTCAGGGAGCTGATGTTGCCTAGAAACGGAGGAATGGTCCCGTCTAAGAGGTTGTTGAGAAGAGAGAGAACCTCAAGGTTTTCAAATTTGCCGAAACTCGCCGGAATGTCACCGGAAAAGTTGTTCCCGGTCAAATCTAAGTGGACCAAGGTCGGAATATCGGCAAGTGTGGGTGGAATCTCACCGGTGAGAAGATTCTGAGAGAGATCGAGAATTTGAAGACTCTTACAAGCAGCGATGTTGAGAGGAAGCGTAGAGTTGATTGAGTTATTGTACAAAGAGAGATGCGCGAGTTTAGAGAGACGACAAATGACGGAAGGAAAAGGTCCGGCGAGATTAGCACTGGAGAGGTCGACGGAAGTGACGGAAGAGAAATCACCACCGCAGGAAACACCGGACCACCGACAAGGTGAAACATCTGTGGAGTTCCAAGAGGAAAGAGATGAGTCTGGATCGTCTAAAGAGTGCTTGACTTGCTGAAGAATGAAACCTTCTTGGTTAAGAGAGAAGACGGTGGGAAAAAGTAAGAAGAGAAACAGAAGATACATGTTTCTTCTTTCTCCGGTGAAGCTACGGTGGTTTGTGTTTTGAGAAGAGAGAGAGATAAGAGAGAGTTTGAAAGAAGAGTGAGTTGCTTTGAAGGAAGAGAAGAGACTCTAAAAAAGCGTTGACTGGGGAGACAGGTGAATTATCGTGCCTCTGACTGTGAATGCAAAAAAATCATTGTTTCTAATACCATTCAGTTTTTTTTTTTTAATAATAATTTTGTTTCGATATTCGATTCTCTAATTATTTGTTTGCAATTATTAGTATCTATGTCGAGTTTCCAACATTGTATAATTATTCTTTGTTTATCTGTTTTTAATTAAGATTATGCTGGTCATAAAAAGAGAATGTTACTAATAATGATCTATCTGATATAGCCTATGAAAACATTTTTTTTTTGTGCTTTATTGTTTAACAGATTAAGTGTTTTTTTTTTAATTAATTATGTAAGAAACGAAAATATTATGAAATTAAAATTAGCTATTTAGTTAAAAATTGTATACGACTTTTTTTTATTTTTATACTATATATGGAATGTTTATAACGTAAATAAAAGTTACAGTTAATACAGTAAATGTGGAAGTTTAAAAATGGCAAGGGTAAAAGAAAGTTTGGTAAAACATTAAATTTAAAATGTTGTACTGTCTGAACAATCTGTTATTTTTATATATAAAAGAAAAATTTCCGACAGTCATATTTATTAACGGCTTTTGTAATGTTGTAAAGTACAAATTTTGTTAGAAGTTCGAATACATCAAATTACACTCTTAAAACAGAACTCTATGATTGTGAACTTGATTAAAAGATCTAAAGCTTGGCCAGCTTTCATGGATTTCTCGTTCAAATTATTAGAGTGTTTGAAGTTGATAAGGGATAAGAAGGTTTTAGCAATTGAAGTCTCAGAGAATCCAAGTGCTTTCCTCATAGCGAAGAGTGTGACTGCAGAGTATAGGATCAATTCGTATGTGGCAGCAGGACCTCTTTTATGGTTAAGGACTCTCTTTGATAAGGAAAATACTCTTTCCGGGATCTCTGATTTTAATTAGCTTAATCACCAAATTTGTTCAGGGGTTGAAGTTTTTTCAGGTTCTCTGACTTTGGTGGATTTTTGGTTCCATTGGTGAGGATGGATATGGAGGAGTTTCGAATTGTAATTTTGGTCCTCCGGTTTTAGTTTAAGGTTGGGGAGTGCTTACATAGACTCTGTATAGCTTTGTTATCGGTAGGTCCCTTTGTAATCGAGCCTTAAAAGCTTTTTATTATATTCAAAGTTGATTAAAAAAAAAACTCTTAAAACAGAATGTGTTGGAACGTACCGTAGTCTAAAGTCGATGTGAATTAAATTAGTTCTCATTCAATTTTTAAAAGTTTATGCACGTCATAAAGAGTATTAGGGATATAGTATTTAAGAGAATAAGCTAGCATGTAGAAACATGAAAATATTTTATTTTGCTGAAATGTGTAATTTATTTGAAGAGAAAGAAATATTTATTTACAAAAATTGCAAACAAAACATGAAAATAATGATAAGATATCAAAATATTGAATTATTTATGAAATTAACATTTTCTTATGCAATTAAGAAATCTGTTAATATTATTGCAAAAGGAAAGAGGGCACATATTTTGCCCACATATATGTCAGTTAGAAAACGTATATTCTAACATATGTGTCGGTTGAGAAAAGCATAACTTTAATCAACATACTCTTTGAATGATATTTAAAGAGATTAGAGGAGTGAACTTCTGGAGATGGATTTGATTCCAAGCAGTCTTCTCTTCTTCGTGTTTCTAATAGTTTCTGCGAAACAGACAATACAAGTTGCTATAAAACCATATGGTAAACTAAACGCAGTTCGATAGGTGTATCTTGTAAAATATTAGACATCTAAGAAATTACGTACACTACAATAGCGGCAAATTTATGCCTTAGGAGATTGCTATAAGCAAGTCTCTATCATCTTACCAATTGTTGCTATTTGATTGAAAGAGAAATCATCAATTTAGTTTTGTGTATATTTTTCTTTTTATTCATTACTTATTTAGTAAAATATATATCTTCCATGCATTACGTATGATTGATGTCCTCTTATAACTTCATAACATTATGTCCATTATTTCATAAAACTATTAATTTCTCACGACTATTGTATACAAGCAAGCAACCTTCGATATATACTTTGAGATATTAATTTCAAGTTCTTATATAAATGGTATAAGGCATTTCCCTCCTCATCGCTTTTAAGCAACAATGACAGTAATGGTCAGCTTTGATTATCTAAACTGTTTCATCTTTACTCTCATATTCCTCGTCTCAACTCTCTTTCTCTTTGTTTTCTTCTTCAAGAAACCAAATAATGGAGTTGATCTGCCTCCAAGCCCTCCTTCTCTTCCGATCATTGGTCATCTTCACCTTCTCCTCTTTGCTTCAATCCACAAGTGTTTTCAAAAAATCTCATCCAAATACGGACCTTTTCTCCATCTTCGCATTTTCAATGTCCCCATCGTTCTTGTGTCCTCTGCCTCAGCGGCTTACGAGATCTTCAAGGCCCACGACATGAACGTCTCCTTTCGTGGTGATGTTGCTATCGATGAATGCATTGTGTTTGGTTCTTTTGGATATTTTAGAGCTCCATGTGGAGATTACTGGAAATTCATGAGGAAGCTCATCATGGCTAGGGCTCTCGGACCCCAAGCGCTAGAGCGGTCACGTAGCGTTCGTGCACTTGAGCTAGAGAGATTCCACAGAAATATGCTCGATAAGGCGATGAAGAAAGAAAGCCTCAAGATCGGTGAGGAAGCAATGATACTCGTTAACAACACCCTCGGTAAAATGAGCATGGGAAGTAGTTTTTCAGTGGAGAACAATGATGGGATCAAAGTTTCGGCATTTTCTGTCGAGTTAGCTGATTTGTCCCGCATGTTTTGTGTGGCACAAATATTTCATAAGCCGCTTGAGAAGCTAGGGATCTCTCTGTTAAAGAAGGAGATAATGGAGGTTTCAAATAGATTTGAGGAGCTGCTGGAAAAGATTCTTGTGAAATACGAAGAGAAAGTGGACAAGCATCAAGGTACTGAATTCATGGATGCAATGTTGGCAGCTTATCGAGACGAAAACGCAGAGTATAAAATCACTAGAAACCATATCAAGGCATTATTAGCGGTAAATGGCTATCCTCTAGTAGTCTAGTTGGTTGTAATATTTCATTGAGAATCCAAACGAACAATACCATTATACTAAATAAAAAATTTGCAATTGTAGGAGCTTTTCTTTGGAGCCGGTGAGTCCTCTTCTTCGACAACACGGTGGGCGATGGCAGAAATCATCAATAACCCTAAGATCCTTGAGAGATTGAGAGAAGAAATCGATTCTGTGGTGGGGAAAACAAGGTTGGTTCAAGAAACTGATCTACCAAAACTCCCTTACTTGCAAGCAGTCGTCAAGGAATCTCTAAGATTGCACCCGGTGGGAGCTGTCTTGCCAAGGGAATTTACACAAGACTGTAAGGTCGGAGGGTTCTACATACATGAGGGAACATCACTTGTCATCAATGCTTATGCTGTGATGAGAGATCCTGATTCTTGGGAAGATCCTAATGAGTTTAAGCCAGAGAGGTTTCTAGCTGCTTCAAGATTAGGGCAAGAGGAGGAGAGAAAAGAGCAGGCACTGAAGTTCCTCCCTTTTGGCGCCGGAAGGAGAGGATGTCCTGGATTAAATCTTGGTTATACCTTAGTAGAAACCGCAATTGGAGTGATGGTGCAGTGCTTTGACTGGGAAATTAAAGGAGATAAAGTCAACATGGAAGAAGGTTCCGGATTAAGATTCTTCTTGGATTTGGCTCATCCCCTTGAATGCACTCCACTTCCTCGAATCATAAACCATTAACCTTCTGATATGCACATTTCAAGTTCGCGAGTTCAAGATTACACTTAATTTACAAACATATAACTATAAAGGTTCAGAAGATCGGTATTGCACCCCTACGTTGTATGCATTTTTTTTTGCAGTCGTTGATGTTGTTGAATGCAATTTCCTTAAACTATTGTATTTTATTATGTTCATATTAATGTTAAGTTATTTATGAAAAGCACATAGATATTTGGGTGAGTTAGTGTACTATCATATTTAGTAAATTTACTTAACAAAACACGTTGTCAATTAAGAAAAAAAAGAAAGGAGAATTAATATTTTACTAGTTGATTCCCGCGTTATATGCGGGATAAGATATTTATAATATTTTTTAAAAAATTAATACATTAAATAAAATTTTTAAATATTTTAATAGTATATTATAGTATAAATAATTGAAATCTAAAATTAAGGTTTTTACATATTTATGTTACTAATTAATTATTTAATTAAAACAATATTTTTTAAAAATAAAATTTTAAAAATTAAAATTAGAAAACAATAAAATCAGCTATAATTTTATGAAATATTTATATATTTGATTTTTCATAAATAAATAAAGATAATTTAGGTAAGGTTATAATCTTTAAAATAAAGATGGTTTAGATATATATGATTGATCTAATGGCATATTATGTAATTAGTCTAGTAATTAATGTCCTATGAAATATATTCTCTAGAAATCATTCTGGCGACGACACGTCAGCATGTCAGTGTTGTAATATTTTACGTAAACATAAGATTATTTTGTTAAAATGATTTTCAATTAATATATAGGGGATATGAGTGGATACCGAACGGATTGTTATACTTGTTGTTACATTTTAACTTACCATATAAGTTTTATTAGTGAAAGATTACCTTGAACATGTCTTTCAATATAATGTCTAGTTAGTTTTTTTTTTTAAATAAAAGAAATGTCTAATTAATATATAAATTCAATATGACCGTAATGTCTAGTTCATATTCTTTTTTTTTTGGAAAAGAAATGTCATTTCAAATTAAACTTAAAATTAAAAACGTAACAAAGAAGAATAACATTTGTGTTTGCTAGAGAACTCATATAATTATGTGATATCTACAATGAATATATATATATATATATATTTTTTGGTAGATCCTTAACTTGTATTGAATATGGTTATTGATCATACCAAATCTGAATGTAAAATATGGAGCACAAAAATAGTTAGTTGATGTCTTATAAGGAATCAAAAACTATAGAACACAACAGTAACGCCTGTGATCCTCAGTAGGGTCGGCGAACGTGACTTGGTCCGAGAAAAAGAGCATAAACTCGGACAAGTCTAGAAATGGGCATTTCTTAGCTCGGAACAAGTGACCCATTCGATAGAGCTAATGTTCCGAGCTAAAATAAGCTGAGACGACCGAGCTACCTAGATGGACCAGCTGCCAGAAGCTCAGCTAAGCTCGGAAGACTGTTTGGTAGCTAGCCGAGCTAGGTCCAAGTAGACGGTTACTGGACAGTTACCATGCGGGCCGAACGGATGCGTTCCGAGGATTGACGGTTACTCCGTGTTTGGAAGGGCGCCATCGAGCGGTTTTGGCCCGAATGGTCACGAGTGATGGGACGCGTACGGGACAGCGGTTTCGGACGGTTCCTGGCCGAAACTCTATAAATTAAGGGCCTGGAACATGATTTCACGGAGATCGGAGGGAGAAAAACACATAGAAGAACTCCGAAAGAAAAATAAGTAAGATTCGTCGAGAGAACTCGTAGAAGGGTCCGATAAGAAGGAAAAAGGGAACTTACGGAGAGATTGGCTAGACCAACGATCTGCGTGGTCGAGGTGGGTTTCGTCGTGGCTTTGTGCTCGGTGATCTAGGCAATCTGACCGAACAGATGGTTAAGGGTTCGATTATATTGCATGATTCGATAGTTGATTATTCTCTGCTAATCGTGCATATTTAAGTTAGACTTCATGAACTTGCATAAGTTGGTTCGGGAAGTGAATCGGACCAAGGGGGCAACGGGATTATAAGGGACTAAACGGGCTAAGGCATAAGAACATGCATAAATTCCTAAGTAGTAAAACAGATTACTTATGAACGTTGGCTTTTCAGGAAAAGATGGTGATCGGTGAAAGGACTTGGCTTAAGCGCGGGAGACTCATGGCCGGGAAGGATGGGTGGTGGTGGTACGGGGTAGACTAGGATCGAATGTATAAACTTATAATAGCCTATGTTGCAAACTCTTAAGTTGTACCGAATCCTTACATATTTAATAGAGTTCCCGTTTCTGTTTGTTACTCTAACCATTGCATATCGACTCTGAGTATCGAATCTCAGAATGAAAACGGATAAATAATTAAGATACAGACTTAAAACTTAGTAGATGTGCGGATCAAGTATCGATCCGGACGAGAGAACCTCCACGGACTTAGACAAATCCAGAATGGGGTCTTTCAACAACTCCAAACACTATATAACACAAAATTATTTCAAAATTTTATAATAATGACTGTTATATATAGTGTCCGCAAACAAAACTCAAAAAAAAAAAAATTACAAATTAGGAATTATGAAAATTTAATTTATAAATTAACGAAAAATATATATGACAATATTTAAATTTAACTTTTAATACAAATTCTAATGTGTGTAATACACTAGTTATAATAATTGGATGATTTATTGTTTTTTTTAATTATTACAAATTACATTATTATAAAAATGTATTTTTTTGAAGGAATTTTCAGACGGCCCAATAGGAAAATTTATCATGATCTGATGCTTGGAATCTGTTGTTCAAGGAATCTTCATTGAAGATACTTGTGTTTATTGCTGATAAGTGATAAGAATGGTTAAAATTAGGAAATTTGAGAAAAAAATACTACTCTTTTTCTCTCTCTTATTGTAAAATGTTGTTTAAGATTTTTTCATACTCGGTATTTATTAAGAAAATAATTAAATTTTCTGTTTTATTTCTTATTAATACATTATACAAGTTTTTATAGGTTAATACATTAAAACAGTATGGATAAACTGGAAATTTTACCAAACATTTATATTGAAAACATAAAATGATATTTATCCTAAAACAAAATTTTAAGTGTAAAACGAACTTAATATGAAATGGAGAAGTAAAAATAAATTCAACGTACACATGTTTTCATTTTGTAGGTTTCATCAATTCAGAAAATAACCAAATCATTGCTAAGTATTTAATATACCTAATATTTAGATCGTGCAGTGAAATTTATGATAGACAATAAATGGTACAAATCTCCCAACACCGAGATCCACAAATAATAAATACTAAGTGATTTCCGCGTTATACGCGGGATAAAATATTTATAATATTTTTTTGAAAATTAATAAATTTAATAAACATTATAAATATTTTGATAGTATATTATTGTATAAATAATTGAAATTTAAAATTAAAGTTTTTACATATTTATGTTACTAATTAATTATTTAGTTAAAAATATCTTTTTAAAATAAAATTTTTAACCAAATTTAGAAAACAATAAAATCAGCTATAATTTAATGGAATATTTACTTACTCGATTTAATCAAATTTAGGAAACAATAAAATCAACTATAACTTTATGGAATATTTACTTATTCGATTTTTCATAAATAAATATAGCTAATTTAGGTAAGATTATAATCTTTAAAATAAAAACAGTTTATATATGACTAATCTAATGACATAATATGTAATTAGTCTAGGAAGTAATATCCTATAAAATATATTTCCTAAGAATCACTCTGGCGATGACACGTAAGCATGACACTGATGTAATATTTCACGTAAACATAAGATTATTTTATTATTTGTATGTACGCATACAGTGATGAATACGACTCATAAATTCATGATTTTGATTTATGAACAAGCAAACATGAAATAAATTCATCCACATTAATAATATATAAAGAAGAAATAGATGAGATCAAATTGTTGATGAGCCGACAGTTAATAATATGTGGAGTAAAATATGGTTGAGTAATTATCATAGAAAACAGCATGCCAATCTCCATAACACACTCCAATTTTGTCCTATCTTTTATCGCATCACCAATTTTTTTTGTCATATACGTAATTCAAAATGTAATGTTATCTAACGCAGGCCCTACATAGATAACAATATCATTTTATCCCACGTCCAAAGAAATTTGATGCTGAACCACCACCCTATATATGACCCCGGCACACTCATATGTCCTTATCACACTTTTTATTTTTGTCAATTACTACAAGTGTAATTATAACAAATTTTCTAACAGTTATAACAAAAATTTGAACAAAAAAAAATTTACATAATAAATAAAATTATAATATAGATTGTGTGTCTTCATATATCTTGATTTCAAAAATTTCACGAAATTTTTTTAACATCTCAAATCCTGAACTTATTGTTCTATATACTTTCAAATATATTTTTTAATCTCTAAACCTACAACTACAAGAAAAATTTCTACAAAGACCAAAAGACCCATTTTTCTTTTATCTCTAGTAATGTTGTTATTTTTCTAAATAAACAATATAGTATATTCTTTTTTTATATAGGGTACGGTTTAGTAATTAGTATAGTCTTTCTTCTTTTTTTTTTGGATAAAGATATATTCTTATTTACGGAGTATTATACTTTTTTATGAAAAAAATGAATGTGATTTTTAGTAAATAATTCTGATACGAGTGTTTTTACCGTGATTTGATTAAAATGCTCAATTGTTACGTGTGTATACATATATTAAGTTAGATTGATTCCAAAAAATTACTATGGAATGGACGTAAATATAGATTTAATTAGTCAGATTATCGTTGTTCCAAAAATTGTTTAAAAGGATATAAAAATTAATTTTTGGAGTTACGTATTAACTAACAAACAAAATACTCATAAGTTACTAAAATATTTTCTGCATCTAAAACTTTCTATTATAAACTAAGCGATAGTGGTCTAATAATTTTTATTTGAAGAAAAGTTGCTTTGTAAGTTTAGGCTTGCGATTGATTTCTTTCAAGCATATAATTTACTAAATCACTTATATTTGACCAGTCGAAATTGTGTCATGTTTTAAACTCAAAAAAAAACCCGATGAATAAACTACTCGATGGCTACACTCATCTTTAAAAAATTGGTCGGATGGTAAAAAGTTGGATCATTCCTTGATTAAAAGGAAAAAAAAAATCTTCCATTATAAAGTTACTATTATATGGTTAGAGCAAAGAGAAACAATCCAAAAATAATATGGTTTCGGAGATGTGTAAATCATAATTATAAAAAGAAAAAAAAAACTAATTAATGTTACAGGAAACACAAGCCGATCATCGTGGATTGCGATACTTTTAGCGTGCAATTGAAGTTATGGACGAAAAGATTAGCATCATTATCATAGAATCAAGACTTTTGTGTAGCATTAATTATCACAATTGTCAACAAACCCGTACAAATGTTTTTTTTTTGTGAATTTTGTCAGTAATTACATTTAACTTCTGAAATTCTGGGTGATACCTAAAATCTTTAACCATTGGATTGAAGAGTTCAACAAAAAAGTTATTTCTACTATTTCAAATTAGACGTCGTTTTAGATTTTAAATTTTGATTTAGAATAATTATCGTTTTATATTTTAAGTGCAGATTTTAAACAAAATTTCCAGTTTTACTTTTACTGTTTTAATGTATTATTAGCTAATTAAAAAATGATATATTATATTAATGAGAGATAAAAATAAAATTCTAGTTGTTTTTTAATATGTTTAAAAAAATCTTAAACGATATTTAATTTAAAACGGATGAAATATAAGATTTAGTAAATAAATAAAAAATCAACATTTTCTTAAAACACTAATCATTATTATTAGTTTGAAAACAAAATAATATCACATACGTCAAGTTTTCTTTTTGGGTTTGCTAAAAGAAAGAGAGGTAGAAAAAGCTCATTTTATTTCCCAATTATTTTAAAATCAATCTTATATTCCCTAATTATCATGGTCACAATTTTATTCCTCAAGTTAGTGTTGACTTCGACAATCGATGTCCCAGTTTAGTCAACGCTAACAGACGATTCATTAGTTAACGGAGCTGTTAAATTTTAACAAAAATCGTAACTGACCCATTTTCATGACCCGACCCGACCCATTTACGAAACACTTAAACTAAAATCTCTAAATTGATGTCTCTTCTTCCCAATCTCTAATTTCCAAAATAGATATCTCTTCTCTCTTCTTCCAAGCCCTAAATCCTAAATTCGATATCTCTTCTTCCCCTAAATCGAGACATGTTGCGGCTTAGAAGACCCACGGGTTCGATTCAAAGCTCTCTCGAGCCTTCTTCAGAATTCTTCTCCTTTTCTAGCTTTCTACCTTTTCGCCAACAGCGAGTAGAATCTTCTCCCCCAAAAGCTCTCAGATGAATAATCCGAAGATTCTGATGGCAAAATCACCGGGTAAATTAATGGAAGCTCCTCCCTCCGTCGGAGAAAGAATACAGAGAAAACCGCTTGCGGATTGCAAGCCAGTTTTGACCACGACGATGAATTTTAATGCTCTGTATAGTGAAGTTGTGGCGATGTGAGGGCTTCTGGTGTTTGATGGTGTGGTGGATTTGGTTAGGTATGGATTCCGGTGAATTGGAAGAAGAAGAAGAAGAAATAAAAAAAAAAAAATAGAAATAGAAAACTTAAGAACAAACCAAACCCGTTAACGATTTTCGTTAAAATTTAACAACTCCATTAACTAATGAATCGTCTGTTAGCGTTGACTAAATTGAGGCATCGATTGTAGAAGTTATCACTAACTTGAGGAGTAAAATTGTGACCACGACAGTTGGAGAATACAACGTCGATTTTAAAATAGTTGGGGAATAAAATGAACGTTTTGCCTTGTGAAAGAATCGACAAAAAAGAGAGTAATAATGTAGCATTCCCGAGACAGAGCCAAAGTTGGAAACATCGCGTGGGGTCGTCTTATTATTCTTTCATAGGGACTGCTGAAACCAAATAAACTGCGTACAATCTCGATGTCTGTTTCTTTTTACCAAAGCAACACACACGAGATTTTTTTTTTTTTTTTTTTTCAACACAAGATTAAAACAGCTGTTTGGTCTTTTGTGTTTTTATTTTATATCCACAGAGCAAAATATTCATAATAATTTATTATATTTTCTACCTTTAGCCAGCGTTGAACTCAGTGGTAGCAAGATTGGTGTGAGGGTAATTTGGATTTTGTATCATGATGATCATGCGCGAAACATTGTAACCGTAAGAGAAACGGTTATTAGGAGTAGTTGGACACCCTTCATTTTATGGACTCATTCTTCCACATGTTACACCTTATAACCCCATTTCTTTTTTTATGGACTCCTTCAATAAATTATAAATGTTAAATATTACAGAATATTACAAAGCTAATAAACTGTTTAGAAAAATACCTTTCAAATCACTATTAAAACATTGATAATAAGTACGATGGATTACTTGATATAAAATTTAATTGACATGTTTTGAAAATGTTACATAGAGGATTAATACAACCATTATCTTTTTCAGGTCATAAAAGATAGTACTAATATTAATACGCCAAACGAAAACTTTCTTCTACTAAAGATATATTAGTATTCTCAAAGGCGTCGATCAAAAAAAAAAAAAAAAGTATTCTCAAAGGCATTTCCTTTTTCACTTTATTTTTCTTTCTTTTTTGTTGCTTTTGGTGAAATCTTCAAAGAAGCTTTTGTGGTTGTACCCCAAACTTTTCCGAAGTATCCACTTGCCATAAGATATGTGGGACCATATAAATATTAGAAAGTGGCACTTTTGCAAACTTTGAGGGAATATATAAATCATACATCTTCTAATCATATATCTTGGACTTGGAGAGTTACACCTCCTCTTGAATTACCTCTTCAATTCGTCTCCAAATTGTAATTTGTTAGAAATCCCAAGTGTGATACCCAATTACAAGAGATGTATTACATAAGATTTGAAAAGTTATATATTTTTCTATTTGTCCTTTATGCTTAATAACTATTCTATTGCATATATCCTAGATCACTTAAAGTCCGTAACTACACGAATCATCTTAATCTTGTTTTCCTTCTCAATGGCAAGTATTCGTGTATAAATTTTCTACATGAAAAAAAATAGAGGATTAGTTAATCTTTTTTTTTTATTAACCACATAATTTTGGACCGAACATGGTTCGAACTAAATGATAGATTCAACCTTCTTTGGAAAAACCTAGCAACTACCAGCCTAACAGGGCTAAGCCCTAGATGCTCTTATATACTTTTTTTTTTTAACACGAAACAATAACTTCATTAAGCTACAATCGAAGAAACAATACAATGCGAGTCTTTGGATACAAAGATTTGTAACTAAGCTGGCGGAACATAATGCAATAAGGCAAAGTACGGATGAGTCAAGACAATAACACCGGCAATCGCATCCGCACACATATTACTAAACCGATAATTAAAACAAAAATGAAACTGGATTAATGTCAATATTACTAGACATTCATGGTCTTTGCGAAGACATGGATGATCTTGTATTCTAACAGGGTTAATGTCAATATTATATATTTTATTTTGAAATCAAAATGGTAGAGTTCCCGCAAGATAATTAAGACAGAGCTGAAGAATCTTATGTTTTCCCGTGATCTATATTAGTGTTTATCTGGACCGATGGGTCCAATAATTAATTTAATTTATCAAAACAACAGTAGTTGTGGGTTCTACGTGGTTAAATATGTTTTTGTTTATGGGTTAAAATATGAAAAAGTTGAGCAAAATAAATAAATAATAATAAGCATCTAGAAGATAGAAGCAAGGAGAAGAGTCAGCGGTCCAATTTATTAGGCCCAAGTTTTGAAGATCTTTCCTACCTTGCAATCATAATTATTCCCTTAAGCTTAATCATTCACTTTAATTCTAAGCTTTAAGAATATTGAGTTTTAATTCACATCCCACCTTCTCCCACTATCCTCTTCTCCTTTTGGTTGGCGAGGTGAAAAAAAAAAAGAAGCCTTTTAACAACTATTTTCGATTTATTTAGTTTCCATTTGAAGTTCTATATTTGAATTGTCCAATCGAAAGTTCGACTTTCTCTTCTTTTGATGCATGTTCTATGCTTGCATATATATAGTATGTGTATATATCATGTAGTGTATATCATTACCGTATATGTGTCTTTGTGCAAATGTAGGTAGCTTATGGATAATACAAATCAAGTTTAATTAATATGCTGATTGAATAGATTCATACAAAATTTCATCTTGCAAAAATCTTTTGATGCCATCAAATAAATAAATAAATATATATATATATATGCATGTTCCATCTTCCAAAGATATTTGTATATTATATGAATGAATTGTATGTATCAGATTTACTACGTTGATTGGTTACAGAAGTGCATATGGTACGGTAAAGAGTTTCTAGACTTGTAAGTTGTAACGTTAGGACTTAGGAGAACAGGCAGTGCGATGTTAAAGGGTGAAGAAGAGATAGTAGTTTAATAATGATTGTAATTCATTAATTGTGACATTTAAGAAAAAAATCTTGTCATCTCAAATTTTATATGGGAGAGTTATTGTAGAGTTTGACCCTCTAAATCACACTAATATTTATCTCTTATTTTTGTCTATTTTATATCGTCACAATTTTATCGATTATTTCTGCACAAATTCTTACCAGTGTTTTGAGTGGTGATCTTTTATGGCAATGACATAAATATTTATATTATGTAGTTTAAATGTTTATTCATTAGAGAAATCTTTAAAACTACATTTACAAACATATTTCCTTTTTTTGTTCGAAATTTTGTTTTTTGTTCGAAATTAAACATATTTCCTATATACAAGACATCGAGTGGTTTTTAATTTTATAGCAGATCACTAGTGTACAAAATATTTAATGCAAAGTTCTTGTGTTGTATGATTCAAAAGAACTGAAAAATGCCTTTTTCTTTTCGTATTCAACCTGTAATTAAAAAAAAAAAAAATCACTACGCAACTAAAAGTGGTCTACCTTGGACCATCTAGTGAAAGTACCTTTAGGCTTTTACTTTAAAACTAATACACAAACACGAAACTTAAATTGTAATTTTCCATAAGAATTTTAAGACAAAAGTTTTAAGACATCGAAGCCCAAGATATTTAGACGATTGCGAATAAAAATGGCAATGATTTGAGAGAAAAACACAACACAACTCTTTTCAAGTCCTCTCTCCGAAATGTTTTTCTTTTGGTTGTAATACAAAATATTTTTTTTGGCATATACCTTTTGACACTTAATGGTGAGATTCTGCTTGAATCCTATGACTAGTTATTCTCCTTTGAAAGAAAGGTATGACATCACAATCACTCCCTCGCATGCATATTGTTGAGAATCATTTCCAGTAGAAGAGGAGAGTGAGAGCCCTTAAGCATTGGAGATTAACACATGAATCATTAACTTACACTTGACAAATAATGAAATTGTTATTATGATAACAAAGGCATTTGCTAAATATATGCCTTGGCTTGGCTTTAACTGGACCAAAACAAATCAGAAATTTCTTCTATAGCTTCTCTTAGGTGAAAACCTATTCTGATAACTATCTCTCTTTTCTCCTACATAAAATATATATCTTCAAGAATGTAATCTTCCCTCTTCACAAGCTAGATCTTAAGTTCATGAATCGCTGCTGCTGTAACCTTCTGATTCTCTGTCGTAATTGTTTGCTGCATTACTAGCAGGTACATCATCTTCAGAGCTCTCACTCATTTCTGCGTTATCTTCTCCTTCGACCCGCTCAACCCCGACAACTTCTTCCTCCTCATCCTCCACTGCTTCATTTGGGTTACTATTCCAATTGAATCCCCACTTGTTTCTCTGACTGTAACCAACAAACTGACCATCAACATCATCATCATCCTCTGATTCGACTCCTACACTGTTGTCACTTTCATCATCCACTTGCATCGGCGTCATCATTCTGTTAGGTGTTTCATTGGCCCAGTCCTCGTCCATCTCTCTGGGAGTTTCACCTGCTGCCCAGTCTTCATCAATGTCTCTGAATGTCTGCTCTTCTTCTTCCTCATCTTCTTCAACTTCTTGACTTTTAGGCCTAACAATATCAGCCATCCTATTGACTATGTGGTCATTATCCTCGTCGATCCTCTCTGGTCTTTTTCTAACCGTCCTCTTTCCTCTTCCAGGGACTTGGTGGCTCAACTCAACGCTCATTAAGTTATTATCGACTGCAAGATTTCTCCTACTAACAACAAATCTGCTAGGACCACCTTGCGCTTTCTTCCTCTTCACCTTTCTGTTTGACCCAGATCCCAAGCTTACTCGTGCACGTTTATTACTACGTCTGTTACCCGAATTTGGAACAACCTCGTCTTGGTCTTCTTGCTCTCTGGGTCCTTTGCCTTTGGAGAGAGAATCTCCAGGGAAAAGGCTCTGCAAACGTGGGTAACAGATTCCAAAATCATAAACATAACTTCCAAAACCATAGAAACAATTTTCACAATTCTTAAACCAATATGGCCTAGAAAACTTACAATCTGCTCGTTCTCATCTTCAGGGATTAGCTCAGGTTTCTCCGGCTTCACATAAATAATGGATGCATCAAGTTCTGAAAGTCTCAAAGCAACCGCTGATACTGTCTTTGGTATCCACGGAAGAACGTCCACTGATCCCGGGTCATCAGCATCAGCATCACCAACTCCCAAGAGCTCCTTTGCCGACATAAAATTAGATGACAAATATTCTTTCTTGATTGCACTCTCTAAGGAAGTCAACACCTATCAAAACCAAAAAGGACAATACCGGGCTTAAAAATGAAACGTCATTTCCTTCCAATTTGTATTAATTTAGGGAAAGAAAAACAAGATGATAGAACCTGCAAAAGTTCTTCAGGTGATGATGATGCATTCAACCTAAACCCCCAAATTTTTCTTTTGTCCTCTGTCCAAAATGATTCAAGAGCTTCATCTGGAACAGATGCCTGTCAATAAAATGAAATTGTGGAGTTGTCAAGAATTGGTACCAAAAGCACCGGCGCCAAATCTGATGGTAAACTAAAAGTCGAGAAAGTTCATTTATGCTTTACCTCAAGAAAAACAAGTAGTGGTTTGAGCAACCTGACTCCAAAAGGAAGACGAGACACAGTCAAACCTGAATCTAATATCTCTGAACTATCAACCATGTCCAATCTCTGGGGACAAGAAGTGCAGTGGGTATATTCAGAAAAATAAGAAGCAACACACACGTCACATGTTGCTAACAGTTCAGATCTCTTCTTCCCATATTTCCTAGCACAAGAAGGGAGTGAACTGTACGTCTCGGTCCACATCCATCTCTGGAAATCATGGAACCGTTTTGATAACTTCTTCTTCTCTGTGTCGTTTCTACCTAACTCAACTCTAATTGAAGTTGAAGTTTCCATTGAATCAGAGTTTGAGCCAGATATAGCACTAGACGGGCTCACAGAATCTGTAGGAGAATGATTCATAACACTCTTTTCCTTCAATAAAGGGTTCCGGGCTAGCTTTATATTCTTACATGCATTCTCTTTGAATGATCCCTCGATCTTCTGCAGCATTATGCGTAAATGAGACTCTCTGATCCCACGCATATCCAGTGATGCAACCAGAGTGTCAAAAGCCTACACAGAACAAATTCACAGAAGGCATGGTTAAAATCTCTATATAAGCTGGATACTGGCAAACCAAAGGATAATCAAAAACCTTACAGCTACAAAAAAAATTAAAAAACTGTCAAGGTTGTTATTACCTCCTCTGAATCAATGAGGAGCCACTTGCCATCATGTAGCTCAACAAATAAGAGCCCCGAGGAAGGATCACTCTTAGACGCTGATGCAGCAAAATGCCAGTAACGATTGTGGCGCCGATCTTGTCCAAGCGGCAAAGATCGGTATGGATACACCTCTTCTGCTTTGTGGCCTATATATGATTTTAATTGTGAGCGTGATCTCTTTGAAGCATATCCATGTTGGGAAGAACAATTTTCTTGACTTATATTGGCCTCCTGATTAATAAGTCCTCTCTCAGCAGATGATTTATGAAGATCATTCGAAACAACTTCCAGGGGCTTTGTTTCATCTAGAAGTTCAGAAGGGTCTCTATCGAAACTATCCCTCTCACGAGTAGAGCTGTGGATAATTGGTAGACCCATAGTTGATTCGGTTTTGCTGCTTGCTAAGTTTTGAAAATCAAGCTTAAGTACATCCCTCATACAGCTGTTATCTAACTGTGCTTCAGCCCACATCTGCTTTTTAAGAGAATTTGCTGCTTCCATACGATCCTGCGAATAAATTCAAATCAGATCACAAATAACAGACTCAAAAGGTCAAGTTCTTCACTGTTCAAGAGAAAAGCTGATAATATAAAACCCAGACTTTACCTCAAGACCAGCTCTGATGGAATTTCCTTCATTGGCAATGCCGACTAAAGCAACGAGGGCATTAAGGCGCTCTTCAACACTTAGATGACAGTAATCCCCTTCCGTAAGACCTTGAACCCATGATTGGCCCTGGTTGCTTTCATCAACCATAGCATCCACATAGCCAACCGCTGTATCTTTGAGCCGCTCCCTATGTTGTGGAACAATGCTCTTCATACTGCTTGGAGGAGGAGATGAAAACTCCTTCTCAAGCTCACTCTTTACACCTGCTTTAACATCACAGAACATAGTATCTCCCCCCTTTCCAGACAAAACATTCGCTTCACCTAGATCGGCACTTTTTGATGCACTTGCTAACGTGGCTAAATCATCAACCTCAGGATCCTCATCAATATCAATTTCAAATTCTTCATCCCTTTCAAGATCATTCACATCTTCTGGACCTGTAAATCCATTTTCAAAAGCCCTTATCTTCTTCCTGGCATCTGCGAGTATTGCCTCTCCATCCGCAGGATCCTTCACATAAGGAGCTCGTACACAATAAGTCGAAGGAGCTATTCTTTCGAAGAGTTTCACATCTCTTGTCAACGCAACAGAGATAGATGCCTCTGGTGTCTTGCTTGTTGTCAGGTCCCGAAGTCCGGATTTCTACCAATGGAAACCATTAAAACTATGTAAATAAAATATTTTCAATTACGATGAAAACTGCAGAACAAATAGAGATTATAGATTTACCTGAATCTTGTCAGCAAGTTCCAATACTGTCAGTCCCTTGCTTCCCTCAAGAGATAGAACATGAAAGGCTGCAAATTTGACGGTTCCAGGTGTCAACCGGTGCCTCGACTTGCGTGGAGCCAGTAACCCTTTCTCCCGCATTAATGCAAAAGCACTTTCAGCTGCTGAACCACTTCGGATAGTAGAAATGATATCTTCATAACCTTTAGCCTGCATACACAACCAACCAAAACAATATTTAAGAAAAAATTAAAACCATATTTATGTCAAAAGCCTAGCTTAGCTCCCAGGATTTCATTTTTCGTCTCCATAATAGTAATAACATTACATCCTAAGAAAAAACTCGTTATGATTTAGGGGGCACACAAACGTGAATAAGTACCTCATCTTTGTCACCAGTATGGGTCAATCGGGAATTTTTTTCCTTCAGCCTAGGCCCAAATCCAGCAGAGAGTGCCAATTGTCGCAGTACTTCAGGCCATGTTAGTGGGTTCAAATTCTTTTTCCAACTACGAATGTCAAAGCCCCATGCATAAGCCTGAAGGAGAAAGAAAAATATGAAAGATGAAGCCCACTGAACCAAACCAGAAAGAGAAAAGGATATTAACATACAGAAGCGGAGAAAGTTACCCCTTCAACTATTTGCGGATGTCCACCCTCAGGATTGGCTGTAGTATATTGGTTATTTCCAATTCCACTAAAGGGTGTTCGAGCAACATCTTCAATATCTCGTATTATTGATCTCAGAAGAGTAACATGTATCTCCCCCAGCAACCTTGAGTCCTACAATAGGATCTATATCATATACAGAGCAAGAACAATGAAATGAAAGAAACAACTATAGAACACAAGAAAACAGGGAAATCTCAGAATGAGTACTAAAGAGAGACTTACATAGTCATGAAAAGCCTGAATAAACTCATCCAGTGTAAATGGCCATAGGTCAAGAACATCAGAAAATGATGTCAGGAATCTCCAAACCTGAAAAGCAACCACAATATAAGAAATGTGAAACGTGCAAAAGTTTGCATTAAACGGAAAAAAAAAAACAAATCCAACTGATTCCACATTGGTCTAATTTATTCTGATCATAATACTAATTTCAAATGAGAGGTAGCAGACAGAGAGGGTAAAGATCAATAGAGCATACCATTAGAAGGTTTCCAACACTTTCATCGGAATCTTTCCATGGAGAAATGGCAAACGGCAGTTTTAGTTGCAAACCCTCTGGTGGAAATGTGCTCAGAGAATCTGAAAAAATAGAATAGCTATGATGAATTGCAAGATCTAGAAAGAAATTTACAACACTATAATAAAGCTAAGCCAATCGAGTTAGGTATAAGCAAATTACTTTGACTGTTGATTTTGATAAGTATATGAAGGACATAGATTTGTAAGAGAAAGCAAATAAAAAAAGCTACTACCCAATCTAGAAAGAAATGTATTTACAACAAAATAATCATTTGAAATTAAAAATGAGCTCCAGCAAGTTTTCTTGGCGGTGTTCTAACATGCTACATCAATATGGAATATTCCAGACAAGGCCATAGCATGTACCAAACTAAGAACGTAAAAAAATTAATACTAACCTAAAAAATTCAGAGAGGAAAAGGACTAGAATAAATTACCAAAATAATTGGGAAGCTAGAAACTGTTCATTTATTGTAAAGCCTACCAACTAAGTAGACCGTTAAAGGTCGTGATTACCAAATCCACTACTAGCTAAATCAGTTTCAAGGTTTGGCAGAAAGACCATACCTCTATACAGTTCAAGATTTTGCAATGTGTCATGATCAAGCTGTAATACTGAGGGCAATCCTTTGCTAATAGCAGCCAATTCCATCAGTTCTAGCTGCTCATCTTCAATTAGATCCATAGACTCCTTGGCAATTCTACGTGCAGTTGCCTTCTCAATGGCAATCTTGCGTCTAATAGCGTCTTTCTCTCGACGGATCTCTTCTTTCTGCTTCTTTTTCTCCGCCTTTTTAACATGTCAACAAAAAGATATTTCTCATTTTCCAAACTCTTGCCACAAAGGTTGCTCAATCTCAGCAGGATTAATAAAAAATACTGAAGAATAACAACTGGGCATAGTTTTCCAAACTTACCCTTTCATATTCTCTCTGTAAGAACTTTTCTCTTCTTTCCATTTCACGTCGCTGCTCACGCTGTAACCTCTCCTCTTCTTTTATTCTTTCACGCATCAACCTCTCTTCTTCCTTACGCCTCTCACGCTCGTTCCTTTCCATCTCTTTTCTCATGCGTTCTTCATTCTGAGGACACAAGCATCAATTTGTCAATGTATGTTATAGTGATACTAATAAAAGACAATAAGACTTTTCTAATAATCAGTACGAAGTATGATATATGAAGAGAAAATACTTTTTTCCTCTGAATTTCTAGTTTCTCAAGATCTTTGGGTCCACGATTCTCTCGGGTTTCACTCCCTCTTCCAAGTCTACCATCGTGAATCTGTGAAAGTAAACATGGGATAATGAAATTACAACAAAAACACATCTTGTCAACAAAAAACGGATGAAATAAAAGTTGGCACAGGAAGTTACCTTTCCCTTCCTATGCACATCATTACTCTTACGCACCCCGTCAGGCAACAAATATGGATCTTCTGTACCGAGGACTGATGAGTCCTTCTCCATCAGGAATCTATCCCCACGATGAGCTGATGCAACAATGGGGCTTGGCATGTCTTGTTGAGATGTAGAACAGTTACGAGACGCATGTCCAGGAGTACCATAGGACCTTGGTAAAGGCCCATTCTCGTGCATAAATGATGAACTCCTAGAACGTATAATTCCATAGTCCATACCATGTGCATGATTTTCAGAGTATCGTCCATACATATCAGGTGTAAAGGAAGACGGATCATCCAGAGATTGTTGCTCATGGAAAGAACGGGCAGCAGCTTGAGACTATAATCAACAAAAGCAAATAAGTTCAGCAAAGTAGTAAAAAGAAAATATTATAAAATGTGATTACATGAATGGACAAGAAAGAGAATATAAACAGCAAAGCGGAGTTCATCTTTCTAACAATGATCAGAGACTAATAACTTCAATAAGACTAATATGTCAGCCTTTGTGCAATGAGAACTCTAAAAATTACTCCTACCATAAACTTCATAGATCATCAGTTTATGGTAACCTCTTCGACTGGTCAATTTGAGATGGGGCAACTTTAATTTATCATGTAAGATATCTCAACTGCGAGAATCAACGATAGGAAACCCCTGAGCTAGGAAAGCAATTTATAAGTAATTTCTCAAAGCGGCATGAAGTAATAGATAGGTTGCATCTAAAATATAAAGTTTCATTGTAACTCAGTAGCATTTGCATTATCTGATTTAATTTCAGGCTGTCACCATCAACATAGATCTAGGAGGCACAATTTAACTCAGAATAAAGAAATTAAATAGAGCATATCTGTTTAGTCAGAAAACTAACTCTTCGAGGCCGGACATCATGTGGCTCATACATTTTGCTCTCATATGGATGAAGTAGGTGCTTCTGCATCGCTACAATGACAAAAAAAGAGTTAGAGAACGAAAAACAAACAGAACCTGATCACATGAATTGTAATACTAAGACTGACATTAAGCATGTCATTGGTTATAACTGGCAAATAATACTCAAGTAACACCAACCCAAATACAAGTCATAAAACACCGAAACATAGAAAGTAATGTATACCTATAGGTGTTCCAAATGCACCAGGGGGCAACGGATCAAACTCCATGCCAAGAATAGGTCCATCATCTCTCAATGGCTCCCCTAACTGAGCCTCGATGCAGACAATAGCTCTACGCACCATTGTCGACAACCGTGGCTCATAGCTCGCTTTTCCCATTGTCTCGTATTTATCCAATTCAGCTCGAGAACTACTACTACCACTCGCAAAATTCCTCCTTGAGTCCGAATAAGGACTGCAACCTGAACCAGAATCCGAACCAGATCTGGAATCCTGTTCAGGAACTGATCTAGCAGCCGGTAAGTCATTAACCGAAGACGCTAAAGCAGCCGGTTGAACCGCCACGGCTGATTTCCCCGGTTTCTTGGACTGACCATCCTTCTTGTCCTTTAGCCGTCTATGGCAAAACCACATCTGTAACTGTCGATCTGACAAATTCAATTTCTCAGACAAATCAGCCCTTGTCGCCTCCGAGGGATACGTCTCCTCTGAATCAAAATCAAAACCAAAATCAACAACAAGATAGAAACAAAAAAGAATTCACATCAATACTAAAAAAGAAAGAGGAAACGAAGAAGATGAATCAAATTGTTGATAAGAAGAACCTGCATAAACTTTCTCTAAGGTTTCAAGCTGAAACGGAGTCTTCATCTGACGCTTAGGCTTGACGGAGGAGGAATTATCAATCTTCTTCTTCTTATTGTTACCACCAACATCAGCAACGCTCCTGATCTGATCTTCTTCATCAGAACCCATGTCCATGAAAGAGACGAAACCCAGAAACGGCCGCAAGAATCAAACAAAAACAACAAAAACAGAAAACAAAACTAGGGCTTTCTACAAACAAACCCTGATCCCAAATTATAATTGTCGAAAAACGTAAAAATAAAAGTATATATAAGTAAGAAGAAGAACAATAATAATAGTAAAATCGATAAAAACCAAAAAGGAAGAAAAACAACAGGGCTCGTACCACTCATCTCAATTTCAACCTCCTTCATATTCTTTTTTTTTTTCTTTTCTTCTAATTAAAATCTTGTTGTTTCTTATTAAAAAAAAAAAAAACGTTTTTTTTGTCAAAGAAAAGAAAAAAAAATCGAAACTTGAGGGATTCTACAGCGAATCGCGTGCGTATGTGTGTTTCTGCCGTTGATGTGTTTATCAAATCTTTTATGATATGATGCAATCTTCTCTTACACTTTCTTGTTTTTCTTTTATTTTAATTTATTTGATTAACTAATTAATCAAAGGGCTTTGTGTTTAATACGAGCTTTGGTCTTAATTTTTGTTTTGTTTGTCGTTCAGATCCGCAGGTTGCAAGATTATCTCCAGTTTCTTGTGGAACCACTTGTGTTCACAATAGACATCCTGCGGTTTACTGTTTTGGAGTTTACAATTCCTGTCGTTTGTAAATGATTTTTTAATCACATTTAACCGATTCAATTTAGATTTCTCAAACCCGGTTCAGTCCTCGTCCCTCCCTGAATTGAGAGACTACGATTCGATTCGAATTAGGAGCTTTGACTCGAAATCTCGCTGAAGAAGAAGAGACGAAACTGTTTTCTCAGTTTCCGGCGCCGGGAACGTCGGAACTCCTGTGAATAGAGAATGAGGCTGCATTTGGCTGCTCTGTTTCTCGCCATTTTCGTTTCACCACTCTGCGTTTTCTCATCTGAAATTCAGCAGATCGGTTCTAATCAGAACTTGGTCAATGATCTGGACGCAGCTAAGCTCAGGATATCTCAATTGGGTAAAGTTTAGCTCTTCTTGTTCGTGGTGGTTTTGGATTTAAACCACAAAAATATTCTTCCTGTTTGCTAATTGTATTGTTTTGTTTGCTGGGAATCGACTGGCTCTGATCGTGTAGAAGCTGTTCTTGGGGAGACCATACAGAAGGTGGATGCTAAGACCCTCTACTTGAAAGAGCGTGAGAAGTTGATCCAAGATGCTGAAAGTCAGATCCAAAGTTTGCAGTCTGCTTCATACAGTGACGAGGTTCGTTTGGTTCTCTTAAGGAAAATGTATTGGGAATTCAATGGATGCAAGTTTAGAATTAGCTAGAAGGGCATTAGAGAGTTCCTCTAATGATGAGGGAATGAATATGGTAGGACACTCATTAAATCGTCTGTTTTGGTCCTGAGGCTATTGAGCTTAATCATATAGTTGTAGTTGTAGCTGCCACTTCTGTCTAGTAAGTGTTGTTGATAAGAAAACTTGTCCGGTTGTATGTTAAGTACTCGACTCGTAATTTTTATTTAACTCTGTTCTAGGTGTATTTTAATCATTTTATAAACCCTTAGAAGCATATAGAGGGTTATCTTATGTTGGTGTTCTTAAATAGGGTCTTTGTTTCTGTTTGGAGTCAATTTCATAATTGAGATGCATACTTGTGCTATACTTTATCATGATAGTCGCATTGCTGACATTTAGGCTGACACTTACTACTTGATCTCAGAGCGGGTTAACTTTGGCCCAGAAAAGGATAAGCGAGCTGGAAGAAGAGGTCCGTTCAGCCATGTGGCTATTCTATTCCTTATATTAGCTATCTCAAAGTGTTCTTGTATATTTGGTTTATATACCAAATGCGTTCTACCAAGGCTGGAGCTATTTTTTCTTCTCCACTAATCTAAAGAACAGGGTCGGCAATGCTAGGTTAAAAAACTATGGGCTGCCTTGAGAACAACCAACTTCGAGCTTCACGTTTTAGAGGATAAAGCAAGAGATGCAGAGGTTAAAGTTAAAGCTAAGGCTTTGGAAGTTAAACAGGTGATTATTGGCTTGTTTGACTTAACCCATTCCTTTCATTTTCTATCCAAACACACAAATGTGAGCTATTCTTTGTAGCTCAGAATCATCTCTTAATTCACTTCATAGTATTTTCTATAAAAGTTCCGATTGATTCTTTATTTCCTTCTCCTTTAAGATTTGAATGTAACTTAAATATGTTTGGATCCTTGGGGAAACAAACATATATTGGCATAAACCTTCTTGTTGGTAGGCATTTAAGCATCTGATAATCTCTGTAACTTATATTGTTATGTGTAGTAACAAATCACCCTACTTTTGTTTGGCTTTGTGCTTATCTTGTTGTGTATATCCTTTTGCTATGGCAGCAAATGAAATCTGTTTGTTTCTGATGTGTTTTGTATGTAAATGAGTATTGTTGTTGTCACCAAGTTCTTCTAGCGCCTGTGGTTCTGACCTTACTTTCTTTATCATTTTTAGATGGTAGAAGTTGTTACGGAGCAGTGGATTCAGGTTCAGCATCTTGAGCAGGTCTTTAATTTTAGCTTATAAGCGTGTCGTTTAATGTAGTTAAAACTCGTGAGTTGTGATCAAGTGGGGTATAAATTCAAATCACTGATGATGGTTTATTCTGTTCCTATTGCAACTTGAAGATGAGAGAATTCAACAACCGAAGGCATCACACACCTAGCAGATGCCCGTTTTTGAAGGTAAAATCCAAATCTAGCTGTCGAAATTACAGTGTTATGGAATTTGAGGAATAGAAGCTTAAACCGTCGTTTAGTCATCTCATAGCCTCTCACTTATCCTTTGTGTATCTGTATTTAGCTGATGAACAACATCCGAAAAAAACATCTGCCCAAAGTTCATGAAGCATTTGACATTCACTGGAAGGGAAAGAAGGTTCTCTCTGCGCAACCGTATCTCTCACAAGCCCTGTCATGGTTAAAATGCCTCTGGGTAGCAGTTACCAAATATCACCACCAGGTTTTGTTTGAAATAATTACATTTCACCCTCTCCATTATTTAGATCGAATGATTCTGTAACGGCGCTTTGCTTTGATTCTTGATAGTTGCAGAGCTTCATCAAGCATGAAATGGAAAGAAACGAGCTCACAGCAGCTCTCGCAAACAAAGAAGTGGTGTTTTTCATGGTATGTCAGTTGTAAATGGGTTAAATCGATTTTTTGGCTTGTCTGATCTTTAATCAAATCTGTAAAATGAAATCTCCAGGCATCTGCACTAATAACCTTCCCGGTGTTTGGAGCTTGGATCTTACTCTCTTCCTAGTTTGGTTTCTGGATGACATGATCAACTGATGCATGAGCAATGTTCAGATTGGTTTTGCTTCTTATGGCTCAAAACATTGTCTAGTTTTAAGCTTTGAGATCCCTACTATCAGTGAGCAAACCGATGACCGGTTAATATCTGGTTTAAACCAGTTATTATTGAGTAAGGTGCACCGTTGTATCCAAATTCAATTTTTGGAGTAGAAAAGAAAAAAAAACATTGTGTTTTGTTATTTAAGAAGAGACAAAACCAAAGAGATGCAGACAAAGTCAGTCCTTGTTCGTTGTTAGACGTTAGTTGTAACTTGTAAGTAGCGGTAGGCTTACTGCCCATAGGGTTTGGTGTGTTTCGGTTTAATCGAGAAAAAGACAAATAACATGGACAAATGTGCCGGAATTAGTAGTGAAATTGTTTTTTATGTAAGACCACACTATCGGAAAACTGAAGTTTTTTTACTGAGAAATTCCTTTACACATTCTCTGCAAGAAATTGCGAAATTCCATGTGTGGTACAATAGATTGATCTTCATTAATAGTGTGAAACTAGTATGAAAAAAACACAATCTCTTATCATATAGAAATATATTATTACAGTATCTCGGTTCATACATCCAAACACAAATTTCTTAACTTATTTCTTCATTAAATAAATAAATAATCAATTATCTTTTATTAAACTATTGCTAAACTATTTCTAAAGTATACGTACTATTTTCAATTAGCTATCAGAAGTTAGCCATGGTTACTTGATATGATAGGTTTAAGTTTCGGTTTAACTTTGAACATAAATGAATTGGTGGATCAAACAAAATTTTGATTAAATATAATTATATTTGAAAGAGATATAAAACAACAAAAACACTATAATTAGTCATTGGTTTTAAGAATGATCAATGAATTAAATAAGATAAAAGAAATTTTAAATTAAACTAGTCATTGTAGCATGGATAACTAAAAAGATTGTTGCTGCAAGGTCCTACACGGCTCTTCTACTCCCACCACACGATCTCTTTTGTTGTCCCATTTCCGCTACTCACGCCACAAAATCTCCCCAACACTTTAGAGTCTTTGATTGATCAATTACATTACCCTTATTTTTTATCTATTTTTCTGGTCAAACCATTAGTAATTCTTCTACTTTGTTTATTTTCTTTTTTTTTCTTTTAGCTTTTTATTGAATTGTTTACTTTTATTTTCATTGTATCCATCTTTTAGTTATTTTAAAGAAATTACGGGCACTTTATTCTTCTCATTTATATTTCTTTCAGATTTTATTTTGTTAAATCCTTTTAGCCTTTTTAATGTTGATATGCTCTTAATATGTCTCAATGTCTGAAAACGAGAAAATACCTACTCTCTCACACTCATCCCCGCAAATTACTCAATGTTGCTTGAAATGATTTAATGACGTTTATCTTTTTCCTTCTTTCGGTTGACAACTTATTTGTTTACTTTTTATATTTATAAAACCTAGTATTTTTGTTCATACTGTATATGTTATTTATCTACTACAAACTACAGAGAGATCTAATTACCTAGAAACAAAATTTGACATTTTATACATTTTTGTTAAGTGCATATCTTAGAAGTCAGAATTGTATCTCTTTATGTATACTGTTCCTTCGGTGGTATTCAATAAAATTGGAATGAAACGGAGAAAATATACATGACCCCTCCGCAACAATGAGTCACGAACAAATTAAGAAATAGTTCAAATATTTTATTTAATAAAAAAAGGTATATCTTTTTATGATTAAAAAAATATTTTTGTTTTTTGAACTACCAAAAAAATATATATATATATTAAGAAAGAAATATAGAGCCACGAAATTTTGTCACACACAATAGAGACTAGAGAGAGTAGTGGCTTAGGGTCACATAATATGTGTATTGGTGTCTCACTGATCTGTGGGATTGGGGCAATCCCACTAACCCTCCCTCAATCCTCGCATTATACTCGGCCTCTTCGTTTTTATTTTTGATTTGTAAATATTTTCTTTCTCCTTTTTTGGATAAAGTGAAATCACCACAGAGGAAGGACGACAAAGTTTTAGTTTGCTTTATAAAAATAAAAAATATCTTCAAAACTATACGATGTATTTCAATATTTCGATGGTTCATGTTTTTGATGGTTCATTCGCCCCAACTTATTGTGTGAACTTGCATCGTTAACAGGGAAAAATTATTTGAGGCAGTTAAAAACAAGTATATGCATTAACTAACCTTACATTTTTCATGAATTAGGTAGAATGACAATCATTCAAAAAATGTATACATATACTAATGGTTGATTACAATTTTATCCTCAAAATATTAAAAAAGAATTGCGCGTAAGTTAAACAAATAACATGTTATTTTACTAATATCATGCTATTTTATCAGAAATACGTAATTATATTTATTTATTTGTCATTTATTATTTCATCCGATAACTTCATAAAATCACACGACTTCTCTTGAGTGCATAAGTGTTAACCTGAGTGCATAAAATCACACTCCGACTGTATTCCACTAATCAAATTGAAACAACATTCCATCGTTCCAATGATACAACAATTGCAAAAGTCAAGTCTAATTAACTGTTGTTTTATTTTATTTACCGAATAATTGTTTTGTAAAGTTTCAATGAAAAGTAAATGTCTTGTTACATTTGCAAATCACAATTGCCTTAGAACGATTGAAATGTTTAATGTAAGGTTCCTTCAGTTGCTATTAATAACAAATTCCCTTAGTATCTTCAGATGTTAATTTTGATCGGACCAAATGCCCCAAAATCTATTATTCATGTTTGCTCCTAGTATAAAGCAAGAATGATTACGAAGTAGTACATGATGATAAATATTACTGGTGCATTTCAAATCAGCTTTATATAAGTGTGGTTTTGTCTGACCATCCGAATTAATCAAACATAAGTTTGCTTGAAGATCGGGAAAGTTGGAGACATAACTATAAAGTGATTTTTACATAAGAAAGCATCCCGAGGCTATTTAATTATCAACATGACACTATTATGTCGATTATTTTAAGGGGCTAAGTTTGGAAGAATAATGTTTATACACAACACAAAAATTCCAGCTTCTCCATGTTTTCTAGAAATACTGACAAAAATGTATTATTTTCGTCATTTAAGACTATAATTAAGATAATAAAAAATGCTGTTAGTAATAACCATGTGGATTGACCTAATGCAATGTGAGATTAGATAGCCAGTTATACGTTTGCATCGTATGCCAAGAAATTTTTTTATTATAATGGTTATAATATCTTTTTATATATAACGAGAAAATTTTGAGTATGTTGAATCAAAATTTCTTAACGGTTACGAAAAAGCAATATGATTAGAGAGACATATGATAAGAGATAAGTTTTTTAAAAAGTTTTAATAGTAGCATTTTAGGCCAATTTAAATGATAAAAGTAAATAAATTAAAATTTCTTTAAAAGATGTTACTTCAACTAATGCTACCCATATCAAAAGTTTTATGATAGGACTTGAATTTTGGTTGTAACTCATAAGCTGCTAAGCAACAATGACAGGATGATATGGGTGAAGGACAAACAAAAACAAAAGCCTCTCTATTTATTTCAGTACATATTTGTTGTCAACAAAATTACTAAAATACGATCCATGTTCTCATCTCAACTAAACTAGTCGATAATTTTTTTTTGTCAAAGTTAACAAACCAAATGGTCAATTACCTTTTTCTGATAAACTTAACTAATCTTATAGGCAAAAAAGCTGAGCTACCTCTTTGAAAAATCATCTCATCCTATTGGACCCACAATCAACCATTATCACCTATCCAGTCCCCATTTCCACCTAACGACTTCAATTTAAAAAACATAAAAAAAATGGTCCACAATTTCTAAAGAAAAAAAAAGTAAAAGAGCAAAGAAAAAAAGCCTCAGAGCTTAGAATCTTTCAATATATATAAGCTCACACTAGCTCTCAATAAACCCACAATATTTCATTGTCCCATTCTCTTCTCTCTACCACACTACACACATCATGGCTTTCTCCACTAGAAGCTCCCTCTTCTTCTTCACAACACTTGTTCTTCTCTCCACTCAAATCCAAGCAAGAGACAGCTACTTCTTTGGAAAATTCCACAGAGAAACCCCCAAAGACCAAAACCCTAACAGTTTCCTCCCTCTCGAGACTAGCGAGAAAACCACAGTAGAAGAATCCGTCCCCAACAAGAAAGAGCAAGAACAAGATCCTACTTTTGTCCCCGAGTCCGAAAATGGCTATGGCTTGTATGGTCACGAGACCACCTACAACGACAACAAAGAAGAGTTCAAAAACAACAAGTACGATGAAAAAGTCAACGGCGAGCGTTTCTCCACTCCAAGCTTAAGCGAGACCCAGGAGTCTTTCAACAGCTACGACGATAAGTACCCGAAGAAGACAGAGAGCTACGACAGTAACGGTTACAACAACGAAGAGTTCAACAACAACAAGTACGATGAAAACGCCAAGGAAGAGTTCAACAACAACAACAACTACAAGTACGATGAAAACGTCAAGGAAGAGTCTTTCTCTGAGAACAATGAAGAAAACAAGAGAAACTTTTACAACTCCAACGCTTACGGGACGGAGTTAGAACGTGAAACGCCGTACAAAGGTTACAGCCACAATGTGGAGAGACAAGGCATGAGTGACACAAGGTTCATGGAGAAAGGTAACTACTATTACGATCTTTACAACGACAGAAACCACGGCCATTACTACCGGAAGCCTCACAACAAAAGCCCCGCCGGTTATTATTCTTCTCCCGCGACCGAGACTAACTACGACCAGCGATCGTATTCGTACGGAAACAACAACAACAACAACGAGGAGAATAGTTTTAAGGATCCATACAACTCCAAATGGGAGAAGAACTTGATGAACGAACAGCCTGAGGAGTTTGTTGAGGAGCAAGGCACTAATCAGTACAAGCCTTGATGAAGATTGTTATTTGATTTCATCTCAAGACTACTACACTCTTAAAAGCACTTTCTTTTATTTCAACTAAGTTATATTACTTATCGTTGTTTAGTCAAACTAAATCGTTGTTATCATTGTAACAAATTAAAAGTGAAAAAAGAAAAGAGAAAGGGGTTTGTGTTTTTTTAAGTTGAGGTGGGTTTGCTTTTTTTATGGGTTTTTGAACTTCGATGTTTGCGTTTGCATATATTATTCGGAGAAAAGAAATATAGTTTATATATATTGTGCTACTTTATGTTATTATTCTCTTAATTTAATCACCTTTTTGGTTAATTTGTTAAAAATAACTTAGTTAAAGACTGTATGGATCCCCATTATTAAAACGGGACCAAACGTGACTGCTTATAATGATTTATAATGGGGGACATGAAGATGCCTCTTTCTCCTTGCGTAAGTGCAAAAGAGAAAGTAATAATTACTTGCACAACAAATATTTAATTTTATGGATCTAGAAAACATATACTCCACTGGATTAAATCGAAATATTGTCGACGCCACAAACATCTTAATGTTAGTTGGGTACATCAACAGTTGCCACACTCGTATTAATTCTCTTTGGTTATCGAGTTGTCAACCCAATAAGCCTTAATTTGTAACCTTCAATCGCGCTTCTTGCTTTCGTGGCATATACTCCAAGAAAGGTGTTTTTTTTTTTATATACTATTACTTTATTAAAAAGTAGTAGTAAATAGTCCATAAATATGAAAAACAATCCTTAATATTACAATAAGAATTTAGTGTAATGGTATTGTATGGCTGGAAAGACCAAAACACCGGGGCAAGTAAAAGACAACGACAGTGGCACTTAGCAATAAGAATCCACTCTCGAGTCTTTACGAGGAAAAGAAGAGTCCCAATTCCGATAATCACGGCCACCATAAAGGACAAATTAAAACCCTTTTTTTTTTTTTTCCTTTTCTGGATTTATTTACTTTTTCCAAAAGAATTTAGAATTTTCAAATGAATATTACCACCATGCCGAGAAAATATTTATTTTAGTTTCCACTTTTGTGTTCATCGTGAAATCAAATGATAAAACAACAGTGTGTGTGTTTTCCGTTTGTGATTTAACATTGTTAGTTTTTAGAGTCTTTATTGCTTAATTAAAATAAATTAACTGACACTTCCATTGTTTTCCAAGTTTTGTAGCTGAAAATAAAGGTGTCCAAACTATATTAGGTATCCGAGATCCAATCTAATATCCGTTTAAAAGTCTATTTTTATTGACAAAATTTTGATAACAAATTGTAGCAAACATAAGAAATCGAGTTTCACATATAAAAATGTACCATACCAAAAAAATGATTTGAGTCTTTCACATGTTCCATTTATTCCTTTATTTATCCATCAGCTAAGTCTTGAACTTTTATAGATTAGATATCATGTATCATTTGAAACTTCATCTGACCACCTTCCAACGATATTGGTTTGATCGGAAATTTCAAAAAAAAATTCGATTAAATTCCAACCATTCCTCAAGTCGTCGGATATTAGTCACAATTTCATCGAAATATCGTCGGAATGTTTCTGACGGCCTCTTTCATCGGAAACAGTGGTCGAAAATCGGCATATTTTCTAGTAGTGATATAGCGATAAATTAAACCGATAACTCTTATAAAAAAACTATTCAAACAATTTGGTATCTTTAACTTTCTACATTTACCATAATATCCAATGATAAATTTTCTTTCTACATCATAATTCAAACTGATTTGATTACAGCCAAAATAAATAATCCGAATTCGTATGTATTAACATTGTAGGAAACAAATTCTGAGTAGTATTAGCTGAGTATTTTTATTTTCAATTTCCCCGTAAAACCAAATGTAGAAAACTAGAAAATTATGAATCTGACACGTGTCACTTATTCTCAAGCAACAGATTTCACCAAGCTTCCTGTAAGGTGCAGCTGCATCAGATCCGTCCCTTACATCAAAACCCTACGCAAAAGCCCTAATCTCTCCTCTCCAAAAATCCGAAAGAACAAAAAAAACAAAAGGGCCTAATCGAAAGCCAGCTCCAATGTCCGCCGCCAGGTCCGTCCTCCGCTCCGCCGCAAGCCGAGCATCCGCCGCCGCGTCTAGATTCTCCACCGGACCCAAGCCTATGCCGTCATCGGCGGCACGGTCCGCGTTTCGGATGCCTAAACAGAGCCCTCTTCCAAACCGCATTTTCAGGTGAAATTTTATTAATCAGGAGAGCACTGGGTTTTGTCGCTTAGCTCATTCTATAATCCATTCTGAGTTTATTATTTTGCAAATTTGTTTGGAATGAAAGATCTCCGGTGGAGCTGAGCTGTTGCGTGGAGACGATGCTCCCGTACCACACTGCCACTGCCTCTGCTTTGCTCAATTCGATGCTCTCAGTTTCACGCCGTGGTTGGATCGTTGAAGGTACCTCACTCTGTTCTTGTCGCGATTCTCTATTGTCAATTTCTTTAAATGCTTAGTTGTCTGATGATTGATATGCAAGAACTAAGCTTTAAAAAAATGCCAAAGACAATGATGCTTCATTTTCGATAGGTCGCGCAATTCCTGATGGAACTTGGTGAATTGTTACCTAGTTTGATTTGATTGTTTAGTCTAGTCTTTTGAGTGTGTTTTAGTGGTTAGCTTGGTGAGAAGAACCCTGTTTGTTGAAGATGTAAACCATATTGATGATTATTGATTAGACAAATGTCTGCATTTATTCAGTTTGTTGCATAATAGTTGTGATGATCCAGTGTCATATTTTGGTTCTTATTTATCCACCATATGCTTGTAGATCTGTCCATAATCCGGTTGTCGTAGATAGACAAAACAAGGTCATGGTTGTTGTTTTGGGTTAGGTTTAGAGTTGTTATGTTTTACATAATAAGTTATGGATCATGACTTTATTAGTGTAGTGAATGTGGCTTTTCTATGAGTTTCATGGATTCTTTTAGTTCTACAGTTCTCTGGCACCTATGAGTTTTATTTGTGTGTGCATTACTGATGGGTAGCTAGCTTTATTAGGCTTTTTCTTTTCTTTTCTTAACACAAAATTTGATGATCCTAAGTTTCTCTTGCAATTATGTGATTTTACTTCTTTATGTCTGGATTTTTCCCAGTATTGAACTTCATAGGTCTATGCCCTTAAGTTGTTGGTGTTTTAATGATCAGAAGTCGGTTTCTTACAAATCATTTTGGCATCTAATGTTTCTCGAGGGTACTCCACTTTTGAATTCTTGGATAGTCAAGGATAACATACTATTCAAATACAAAAATCCTTTAGCAGAGTCTTTTCTGTTGCATCTTTTTTACATATCTTTACCCAATTTATCCAATGTCTTGAATACATTGAGAAAAAAAAACTATTTTTTTCCTTTGTAGGGCTAGACGAGACTAGATGAAGCCCATCAACAAGAGTGATGTGAGTCAATCAATTTATCCTCTGGTCTTGGAGTTAGGTCTTTATACATCATGGTTATAGAGTTTTTCTACATGGATCCTTAGGCGATTGTTTTCCTAGAACGATGGGTCATTTGTGGTTGATTCTCTGTGATAGTGGTCTTTGTTAATGCGATATAATATGCTTGTATTTTCTCTGAACCTCTCGGACTAGAACACTTGTCATCAGCATAAGAATCACACTGATACAAAATTGTATTCACTCAGATTGCAATGATGATGTATGATGAAATTACTGGGGAGAGATCAGCGATGCATGCAGTCTAAGACAAGGTGGTGGTGAAATGAAGCTTTGTTTTTTTTTTGGTTTCTTGAACTTGATCTTAGGGCAGTTTATAGAAAGAACCATTAGAAGTGATAATAACCGAGTCGCGTCTCTTAGGTCACAAGATTTACCCTTTTTACCTTGATAAATTGTGTCTTGGAATCTCTAATGGAGTGTTTGTATCATTTGTTTCTGGTGTTGTAGATGGATGACTCTTCTTCCCACCATTGCAGTAACCAGGAAGATTTGTTTAAGAGTTTTTAAGACCCCTTCTGTTGATTCTTAAACCCAAAGAGGTGTTTCTGCAAATGTTTTTGCTGTTTTTACTATTATAGATATCCAAATGAATCTGTTAAATCAATATACATGGGTTCTTTCATCGAATCGCCTTATATTGTAGCTCTTTCTAGTTTGTGTGCATCTGAAATTATTTCTCTGAAAATTGAAGAGCGATAATGTTACGAAATGGAATAAAACAACAGAGCTAGATTTTGATATTAGCTTGATTTTCATATTATCTAAATAGTAAACCAGATTTACGATTTGAAGAAGAAAAAAAGACCACAAAAGAGCCAGAAGTCAAAAGCCTTAAACATCACACGTGACGAGCGTAGAGTTTACACGGTCGTTGAATTTAGTAAACAATTTGATTCCTTGATTTCAGGGACTCGGGAACGAACGAGACTTAAAATTGGAAATAAAAATCATATGTTCTATTGATTTTCCAAACGGAAGCAGATATACTTAAATAAGAGTTTCGATGATCGACGTTTTGTGGGTGTAAAATGTATGCAGAAATTTATATTGGATTATAATAATAACTTTGTATTTGTTCCGAAGAGAAATCTTTGAATTCCCATTCTCATCCCAAAGAGGCTCTCAAGATTTGTACAGTTTAATTAGAGCAAATACATTTTCGTATGAGAACAAAATCTGGATTATGGTCCCAGGTGAAAATTATGATCATCTCTAACTTTTTGTTTTGTTTCTTATGCAATATGTGTGTCTTAGCTTAAAAGTTAAAAATATGTAATCTTTTGGTTGTTTTGTTGTAAGTTGTGTACCGTCACACATTTGACACATTCACGAAAACCAGCTTTAGTAAAGAAAATTGGAATTTGTTACGTTTTTGATTTCAATCATCCACCAACATTTCCGGCGATGAATCATCCTATCATGCAAAAATCTTTACTTGTAAAAGTGTATCATTATAACAAATCAACAACACATTTAGGCGGAAACAATATTGGAAAATCATCAAAACTTTAAAAGAAAATTAATGATTACACACACCCACTCATGCACAGATACACGCATATACGTAAAAAAAATGTTAAATGTAAATTAAATAATTGAGCAACTTTGAATTGTTTTCACACTATACCTTTCTCTTGCTTTCTTGCACCAAAAGCTGTTCGACAGTAACTTCTTCTTCTTCAAAAACTTCAATCATGCTCCTCCATTCTCACTCTTCTTCACCTTCTCTCTCTAAATCTCTCCCATGGGTTATCTCTCTTGCAATGGCGAATCCGCTGTTGCAATCTGCGATCCTTACAATTGGAATCCTCGTCGACCATCGAAACGTCATCCTCCGAAACTCCGAATTTTCAACTACGACGAACTCGCTGCCGCTACTAACGGCTTCTCCGCCGGAAACTTCCTCGGAAAAGGAAGCCACGGCAGAGTTTACAAAGCGGTTCTTGACGACGGAAAGCTTCTCGCCGCCGTCAAGAGAACAATACTCACCACCGTCGGTAATAATAACAATAACAATAACGTCGTGAATCAAGTGGACAACGAGATCGAAATCCTCACACGGGTTCGTCACCGTTGGATGGTCAACTTAATCGGTTACTGCGTTGACCACCGGAGAAAAACGAAGCTGTTGGTCGTCGATTACATGCCTAACGGTACACTTCACGATCAGTTACATTCTCGTTGTTCGTTAGATCCACCGCTTAGTTGGAACCGGATAATCAAACACGCGCTTCAGATCGCGATTGTAGTCCACGCGCTTCACACTGCGGAGACTCCGGTGATTCACCGTGACATTAAATCGTCTAACATCCTCATCGACGGTGACGGAAACGCTAGACTAGCCGATTTCGGATTAGCGTTGATCGGAAACGTTGACGATGAGCGTTTGAAATGTACACCGCCGGCGGGAACGTTGGGATATTTAGATCCATCGTATTTAGCACCGGCGGATCTAACGGCTAAGAGCGATGTTTTCAGCTTTGGGATATTGTTGTTGGAGATGATTAGTGGTAGAGAAGCCATTGATTTGAATTATAGTCCGTCGTCTATCGTTGATTGGGCGGTTCCGTTAATCAAACGCGGCGAGTTCACCGGGCTTTGTGATTCGAAGATTAAGAACCGTCCTTATTCCGCCGTGTTTCGGAAACTGGCGGTTATGGCGGCGAGGTGTGTGAGATCGACGGCGAAGAAACGTCCAGATATGTTAGAGGTTGTGGAGTGTTTGAAAACGGTGAAAAAGTTATCTGAGGCTTCTCCGGCGTGGAATCGTCTGCGGCGGAGGAGTGAAGACAGATCGGAAAATGTTATCGCGATTGAGGAAGAAAAGGAAGAGATCCATGTGAGGATGGTGAGAGGAGGAAGCAGGAAGAACCGGAAGGTATCGAGCGTGACGAGTGATATTAATGTATACGAGAGAATAGTTCCGGAGAAGCCGCCGCAGCTTCGTCGCCGGAATTTAGTGCTGAGATCGAGATCAGTAGGAGCGAAAGTTGGAACGGATCCAAACGATGTCGTTGGAGATAAGACGGTGGTTACACTCAGAATTCTTATCGAGAAAGAAAGACCGGCGGCGATGTGGCTGAGCAAGTCGAGGTCGGTGGGGATTGTACGTAGCAATAAAACGGCGTCGCGGAAGATATATTGAATGTGTTTTTTTTTTTAATACAAAAGTCAGCAATTTGCCAGGCTATTTGTTTGACCGTTGCCTGATTTTTTTCCATTCTATTTTTGTTTTTTCTTTGTCTCATTTGATTTTTATTTTTTTATTGAGCTAATACTTTGTTTTCTTTGTTGTATACTTATATTGAATAAAATTTGTGTTTGCTACGATTTCTTCAAGGTGATTACTGAACATAAAGTTTTTAAAAAGTCAGAAAGGAAAATGGAATAGACTTGAACATCATAAAGTTGAATAGGAAATATGAGTTGAATGTTTAGTATTATTCACATTGACTAGTTTTTTTCCTTTGAAACTCGGTTTTGTCAAAGATGAAGTTGGTTTTTACCTAAATTTGTATGAATCTTTGGTACTAAGCTAGTTAACTCTATTTTTAATAGACTAGCTAACTCTATTTTTAAAAATCCACATAACAAAAATAAGATTTTTTTTTTCAGTTTTGTATTCGTTGGCGACAATGAGTCAATGACCAACAATTAAATCATGTTTTGTTTTAGTTATTAGAGCATCTCCAACAATGAATTTAAATCTTCAAATATGAAGTTTTTTGCACTCCAACAATAACTTTAAAACTTCAAATTTTGAAGTATTCAAAAGGGCAACTTCATAATTTGAGGTTCTTATTTTTCAGTCTCTTATATTTTCATATATCACAAATAATATTATAAGATTTTTTTCCTTCTATCATATGAACTCCTACGCTACTTTATTAACTCTTATGTAAATGAATAACCTTTTGTGTTAATAATGATAATGCATGTAATAAACATTTTATTTTAATGTTTTATTTTTGACTTTTAAACATTAGTTAGTAGTTAAATTACAAAATGTCAATAATCATTTTCTATTGGCTTATAATGTCGTTAATCATTTTAAAGAATAGTATTAAGCAAATTTATATAAAAACAATATTATATTAAGCAAACCTAATACAAAATAAAATGACATGAAAAAAAAAAACTTAAAATAAAATGACATAAAATATTACAACAATACAAATATTAAGAACTATTATGCAAAATATAAAATATTTGAAGTTTAGTTTGAAGTTTTACTGTTGGAGACAAACACATAGAAACTTCAAATTTGAAGTCATTGTTGGAGATACCATAGCGAGCAATGACAAGTTAAATCTTCTAAATCATGTTACAACAATAAAGAGTGACTCTAATTCACAAATTTCGTTTGTTTGGTTTTACATACTTTCTTAAAGTTGGTTTTGAATCCTCAATATTTGGGTGCAATTTTGTATAGTTTACAATTTGAATTTGGTTCACTTTTCAGTAATAAGGGAAGATAATAAATGAAATCAAATTATAAATGAAATCAACTGAAAATTTGATGATTGTTTTCGAATTTTTCTTAAATGGTTTTTGCATAAGCAAAGACTAAACTTCAAGTTGCACTTGTATCCGCTCTAAATATCCGCTCTAACTCACGGTCCAAACACGACATCAACATAAATCTACCTGACCACATACATTTTAGCCTAAAGGCCCTAAACCCAATTGGAAAGATGCCTTTAACCATCAGGCCATGACTCTTCCTTCACCCAGCAACAACATTTAAGATTAATCAACCTTCTTCTTTGGTCAAACAGAAGGATTTATAATCAAATGCGACCTTCGAATGTGACCAGATCATTCCTCAACCACATTGACGAGCTCGTACTCCACAAGTGACTGAGTGTTGTCCTCTTTAGCAGTAGAAGCAGCTGGTTCAGTGACCTCGACGCGCCCCCATTTGTCGACAACAAGCCTCATTGATCCTTTGAACACATATCTATCGTTGCATTGCGCAAGATTACATTACTCCCTGGCTTCATCAAATCCATTGAACCACAAAATGAAAGCAGAAGACATGTTATATCTAAAACCCATCATAAAAATTTGTCATTTATAATTGTGTTTGAAATATAGCAATACAGAGAAATCTAATTATAAGACACAATGTTATTCAATTACTTGCCATTTTCGAGATACAACTTAAGATACTCAAGCTTTCTCCAGATCATAAAGCCAGTCTAATTCAAAAACTGCCTCTTGAACCTCATAAGTTAAATGATTAGGCAAATAGATAGTATAGACAGGACAAAATTACAAAACCGGGATCAAGGATTGATAACGAACAGAGAGTTGAATCGTTCCGAGGATGAGATTGTTGCGTGCGGTGAAGAGGATAGAGGCGGTTTCGTCACCAATTAGGGATTCAAGTAGACCGGAGGTGAGAAGAAGCGGGAAGGACTGATCGATGACTTTAACGGTCAAATTGTGGCCGTTCATGCCTGGTTTAAGCTGATCAACCTTCACGAAGACCGGTTTTCTCTTCTCCGCTAAGCCCTGTGTCTGCTGTTTCGTTTGATACTGTTGCATCGGCGGCTTATTTCTACCTTGTCGCCGATATGGAGGCAGGGCGTTTCTTTGCCGCGGTCTGTGGTAGGAGTTCTCGCTGGTATCGTTTGACGCCATTGATATCTAAGACAAAGATCTGAAGCAACAGTGGTACTTTTGTGATTCAGTGAATTTTCTTAAGGAGAAGAATAACAAAACCGTTTCAATTAATTTCATCCAAATATGTTCTACACGAATACATATACTATTATGTAAATGCAACAATATCAATATACAAAGAAACATTTACATCAACAGATGAATAAAACTTTTCACAACCTAAAACACCTGATCAAACGCTAATCACAAACTGAAACCTGCAAAAATCCAACAGACACACTACTTGTGTTCCCACTTTGACACCCCTCCATGTCCTTTGGAACTGAATAAATCCCTCAGACCAGCGAATCTTCCGACATAACAGTAAGCAGAGAGTATTTAGCTTTGATTGAGATCTTGCCTGCTTCAACACAAAGCTTAGCCCCAGTTACTACCCAATATCCAGGTGGTTCCTCTGGACCTCTCACCACCTCCTTCATGTCCACAAGACTCAGCAGCTTAGGTTTCACAGGCGGCGATGGCCCTCTAGGATACACCGCAGAGTTTAGATCAATCTTAGACTGTGGCTTTGCTGTTGCCGGGTTTGGACTTAAACCCGTGCTTAGTCTTGTACTAATCATCGAGAAAACACCCGATTTGCGAGAGTTTGCTGAGAGATTATCCCAGCATGATTTACGTATAACAGCTGAAGCATCGAGTGAGAAACCGAGCCTCAAGAAGAGAACTTTCCTCATCCCCATTCCTTTGACTTCTAACCAGGCTTTAGTTACAATGGAGGCGGTGTCATCAGACCGTGCTCCGTTGTACTGAACTGGGAAGGTGCAAACGTGTGAGAATATTCCCCATTTCACAGGTTCATAATACCCTTTTTCATCTGGTTCATCGATGGGTTCATAGGTGTCATCGTGTGAGAGATGGAGACTTGGAGGACATGTAGAGAGGTGCTGCAAATGGATTGCTAGATGATCTCCTTTCTTCCCCTCCAGGAATAAGCGTAGTCCGGTTACTGGTCGCTCACATGAATCAACCTATAGAATAGTTTTTGAGAATTGAAAGTTTGAATTGAGCAAACGTTTATTATCTACAGCAATATGAAGAACACATGTACCTTTGATGTGTTGACGTATAGTTTTGGACCCAACAACGAGAACTGAAGGGACGGAGAACTTTGTTTTCTGCGGCGTAGTCCAAGAGGGAGATCTCCATAAACAGGAGCCCATTGGCGTGGAAGTTGAAACTCAAGAAACTGATGCAACTCTTCTATTGGTGGCTTATCTACAACATTTTATACAACCTCGTTACCTGAATGAACCGTTGAGTAACTAAGATACAAAAGCCAAAATACAAAGTGCTCACATCGAAGGTATAAGTTCACTGCATGACTAAGAAACCCTGTTCCTGGGAGACCACTCAAGAGTGAAGTTATAGGAACAAAGCGCATCGATATGACGTTGGGTGATTGTGAAATTGTTGAGAGCCATCGATCATGACTTTGTCCCATATCAACACCTCCTCTTCTGACACAAATGCTCACCATATCCTGGAGATGAAAAGTATACTTTTTTTTTTTAATTTCCGAGTTTAAGCATACAAAGAAAACCCATATGACTCACTGCATTATTGGTGGTGAGAAGAAGCGGACCTCGTTCTTGGAGCGCAAGATAACTGGGCGACTAACCGAGGAATTTAATGGTTGAAATCCCCACTGGAGAGGATTCTCCTCCTGCAGAACCATCAAACATTTCAGGTTCCATTGTGATTCAAAAGCAATGAAGAACAATAGACAGACCGAAAACTTGTAAAGATTCTTTACATTTGGCTTTCCGGAATAAACAGCAGCAGGAGAGATACTTTCAACTGGATCAGCAGAAAATCTTATGTCACCCAATTGCTTCAACAATTTCTGGACTTCATCAGGCTCAAGATTCGAATTACGCAGCTGCTTCATGTGAATAACATCTTTGCCTCCCATAGTCACTCCAACAACTATATGAGTACCATATTTCTCGATAAACCTTTTATATAAATAAAAAAAATCCACCAAAATCAATCTTATTACCCATTTAAAAAAAATCCAAAAAAAAAAAAAAAAAAAAACACCAAAAGCTAATCTTATTACCCAGCAAGTGCAGCAGAGTCCCAAGAAGAAGGAACCTCACGTTTCACTTCATCACGTAGAGTTAATTGCGACCTAACGAGCTCTACACTGTACAAACTAATGAAACATCCATCATAAGCTAAAGTCTTCACAGAACTCGCATCTTTCTGCCAACATCTGTTAAATTCAAACATAGTATTGAACATCCCCGATGGAATCTTCCCAGAAAGAGACATATCTTGATTGAACTTCTCCGACATCTACAATACAAATAACGCAACCACTCAAATTTAGTGTTTCTATAACAAACGCGAATCAGTAAAATCAAAGTTGTTAGATACTAAACCTGATTAAAAGAGAGTATATCGGAGCGTAATCGAGTACGTTCGCCTTTATCGCACTTAATCGAGCTGGATACGTTATTGACGACGATCTGACCCGGGAAAACAAGGTCACGGTTCCGGGTCGGGTCAATTTCGACTAACCTAGACCCGTCTGGTCTTGCTTTACAATAAGAGAGACGAACATCAGAGGAGAGATCATAACCTAATCCGATCACTGATACGGCTTTCTCGGCGGCGGATTGAGCATCGAGGCGGGTGAAATTGTAAGCCATGGATCAGAGGGTGGAGGAGAGAGAGAGAAAGATGATGAAACAAAGGGAAGAGGAAAATTCAAAAGATTGTGGCTTTGGGTGGTGAAGAAGATGACGACGAACGAAGCCATTGAAGTGGTCAAACGGTGTATGGCTCAAAAGAGGGAGACTCATCATAGAAAATACGATAAAACATATTTAGTCAACACGCAATTACTTTGACTTTATTTGGCTAAATGTTTGAATTTCTGTTATGAAATTAAAGTGTGAATATGATTACAATAATATTTTTACCTAATTTTAAAATGTTGATTTAGTAGCAACTACACATATCGATTATTCTATTTTATTTTTATAATTTTGTTTAAGGACACTTAGGCAGTTAGGGAGGTGATATTTGACTAGGACAATGCAAAAATCAGCAGATTTGTTTTGTAGCTTTTTGTCCAATTTCTAACTCACCGAAATTGATAGTTATTGTCTAGTGTTCTACAATTTGTCTTTTCAAAAACCAGTATGTGTTGAATTAAGAAAAAGAAATATTGTTCAGTGGCAATTTCTTACAGTAAGTTGCTCTATTAGTAAATGGCAGATATATATATTGACTAAAGTTTAGAATGAAATTTAACGCGTTAGTTTGTTAAATGTATTTTTTTTTTATCAATACATTTACTTAGTATTTTTGTAAATTGATGTACAAAATTTTAACATAATACTAATAATATGACAAAAATAAAGCCGTCAAAAAAGTACTTTGAAACAACTCTACAATTGTTAATTTTTAACCTCATATATATAAAAGTAAGTTTTACTTTTCTCCTTATTGGTCTACTTAGCAATTCATTTTTTTTTAAAATAAAAAATATATAACATTTATCTCCAATTAAACCATAAATGCAACACATTTACTCATATATATTAATCTACACTTTAAATTAGCCCTGGGCATGGAGATCCGTTACCCGCCGAACTCGCTAGACCCGCCCCATACTCGGCTCGTAAAAGCGGAGACTCGCCTTGTCCAAGTCCAAGTCCAAGTCCAAGGTTTGTTTTTGAATTACTTGCAAGTCCAAGTCCAAGTCCAAGTCCAAGTCCAAATTTTTTTTCTCATACTTGTCCTGTTATCCGTCTTGAAACCTGTTATCCACCTTGCTACTTGGTACCCGCAACAAAAATATTCGTTACCTGCAACAAAAATACTCGTTACCCATAAATAATACTCGTTACCCGCAAAATAATATCCGTTACCCACAAAATATATCCGTTACCCGGCAAAAAATACTCGTTACCTGCAAAAAATACTCGTTACCAGCAAAATTACCTATTACTCGTGAGTCCAAGTAGTGGGCAAGTACCTCGCAAGTAATGGATTTTGAGACGGGTACCCGTTTTGAGCGAGTCCAAATACAAGTCCGATGATGCTATTACTCGTTTGGGACGAATCAAGTACCAAAGCTGGCAAAAATGGCGGGTATCCGTCTCGTGTCCGACTTACTTTAAATCCACACTTAATACCAAATTTTAACGGAAATTATATAAAGTGTGAATTAACTATTTTTCTCCATTCAATGTCATTTAAACACACTATAAACTATAATTGTAACTTCTATAATTTAATTATTTTCTAAAATATAATTTCCACCGCTTCTAATTTTATAAATATTCATTCTAAATTTTCCTCCGGCATATCTCAAATCCTAAATATTTTTTATGTTTTTTTTAAGTTCTTGCATGAGTTGAAAACTCAATTGAGACATCATTGTAAGAATTTGATTATATATTTTATTTTTAGAGACTATATAGTATATACTTACATTGTTTTGAATTTGATTTTATATCTAAAGCGTTAGTGGAATATACTTATTCTTTCTTTAATTTTTATATTTTTAATTTAAAATTACATATGTATAGTAAAATTTTGATGGCGGATAACAAAATCGATTTATCGATGCAGATTCAAATGGACTAATTCCGATAATCGCATAACAAGGAAATCAAGTTGAAAAATCCATCTCTATTTCTTACCTTGGATATTTGATTATTTTCTTACATAAATATGTATATATATATATATATTTTTTTAAAAATATGCAATATATTAACAAAATAATTTTTTGTGATACATTTATTAAATAAATTTTCTATTACTCTTTCTTATCTCAAAGAAATTTTTGTAAAACATTTTTTATATACTCATCAATACATTTAGTTTTTGTGATACAGCATATAATTATATAAAGATCATTATAATATTTTTAATTCAATTTTTTGGTTTAATTAAAAAAAATTAAAACAATTTGATAATCTAATATAGCGTGTAAATTCTATAAAAATGAAATCATTATAATGAAAACCTAGCACTATAACTTAAAATAAGTGGAATATAAAAAGAGATTAAAAATAGAAGTTAGCTTTGGAATTATTTTAAAAAGTTTTAAATCGTAGATCATATGATTTTAATGGAAAACATATTTAATTTGTCACTTACAAAATAATTTAGATTTTAATTATTAAATACCATATGTGTTAGTTTATATGAACAACTAAATGTTGAAATATCATAGTAAAATTTTATTGTTATCATTAATAATGTTTTTCTTTTTGACCTCGAATCCTCAAAAATACTAAAGAAAAACTTTTATTAAAGTTGAACAATTAGAAAACAAATAAATTCAAGAGATATTGTATTATTTGGAAAAAATATTATGTACATGTAGGAAATACATTTCTTTTTATACATTTATTACAATTAAAAATAAACTAAAATTAATTAATATAATTGAACAACCCGCGCATTGCACAGACTATTACTTAGTCATTATAAATCTTTTTTTTGGTCAACAAATCTTTAATTTTTTTTTTATCTTTTAAGAACCGAGAGAACTCGGGACGAAATATTTATGGAGCATTTGATCATTTAATGTATCCACGATGGTCATTACAATTGAAATAGTAACAAAACTCGAACTTCATTCTTATAAAGTTTTTTAATTTTTACCACTTGACTGAGTTGGTTAAGTCCTATTTAGATTTAACCTACTTTCTTAGGAAATCTAGTCATCTAGATGTGCCCACCACAAAAATGCTATAATTTGAATCTAGATCTGCAAATATAATATCCTTAATGTATAGATGTGTTGTTACGCATTACATATATAAATCAAACTTCTGGCGGATGTCATGAAGACTTGATACTAAACCTGTAACATGAAACTTTCTTTGGTAGACTTTTCTCATAGTGCAAGGCTGTGAGGCAGAGAGGCGTTACATCATCGATTTAGAATCTTACAGTAGCTTTGCTTGATAATTGGGTGTCAACCACACTGTAGTTGGTATAGATAGCAATGACATTTTTTACACGTTATTCGTCACATGTTACTGTGTGATTGAGAAAATTGCGGCGTCAGACCGAATATAGGTTTTTACATATTTCTATAAAGATTAAGATTTCGATATCAAATTTGACTATCACAAAGTAATTTTTTTAAAAGATATGAAACCACACAAAATTTGTACTATTTAATTTTGTTGTAAGACTTGCATTTATCTTTCGCCTCCATCTGCAGATTTTACTTCTTTTTTTTTTTTTTTGACATCTGCAGATTTTACTATATTCAAATTTAGAGCTTTTACAATATAAATTTCTCTCCACAATAATAATAAACGTAGACAAAATAAATAAAGAGAAAACCTTAATTAACACAAACGAGTATATGACTGGTCTTCGGATCAGATAGCGAATCCAAGAGATTTAGCTTCACCACTTATCAATGTATATATATAAATCCTTATAAAATAACTTATTGTTAGTAGATGTATTCAACAAACATTTGCTAGAAAGATTTGAGTATTGATAAGTTTTAGATGATGTTAAAGATTCTGGAGAAATATAAAGAAATTGTATGATTTTTATTGAAATCTCTAGAAATAACACTTAAACTATGAAATTTAAATTTTCGTATTTTTAACAAGAAAATTACTCTAAAATGCTATGAAACAATCTATTAAAAAGAACACCTAATATATTTCAATAAAATAACTTACTTGCGGTTGAACCCGAAATGCCAAAGTGCATTAACTTGAAGAAAAACCACCATCGCAATTCTCAAGTGATCTTTTGAAGTCATGAAATGTCTCGTGTTCAAATTTGTATAAGATTATTTGAACAATTAATAATTTAGCAAGACTTGTGATCGTTTTTGGGGGGTTTTTGTGTCTCTCTCTCTTCCATTCGTTTGTTTGAACTGAACTCGTTCGTCGTCGCAGAATTAAAATTCTAGACTTTTTGGTTATAAAGCGTTTTCTATTGTCTCGTGTTCAAATTTCTGGTACGGTTATTTTAGAGGAATAATTCTTGAACACAATCCTTGCTCATAATTTGAATAATGACATGCTCCTTGAATATATTACACATACATGGTTTATCTAGAGAGTGGAACAAGATGTGTATATAACTATTTATATCTACTACAAAACACAAACGAAGACATTATTTATATGCAGTGATTAAGTACATACACAAGCCTTAATTAGCACTACCGTATTTATAGAACACCCCTATATCAAAAGCTTTACCCGCAAGTAGCAAAGTTGAAGAACATATCCAACATATCTTCCGGTTTCATTTCGGCTTCTTATGTCTCTGTTTCAGACCTAGACTGCCATGAGGAACTGGTCCGGGATAAGGAAAACCTCCTCCGTAAACCGGGCTCGGATTCCAAAACCCGTAATCGCCATACAACTTTGGTAAAAAGCTCTTGGGTTTCACTTTATAGGAAGAATCTAAATCTTGATGAGATGGATATTTGTTGGTAGAGATAGAGGGTTTTGCCATTACGGTCGAGATGATGAACATAACGAGGATAGTTATGCGAAACATAGACATGTTAGAAACATGAAAAAGCATTATCAAGAAGGAACTCTTACGATCTGCATGATGTTCCTACGTTTTCAAAGCTATTTAAAACCAGATTAGATAGCGGATTACAGCTCATATCTTGTTTTATTTATGTAATTTTTTATATAACTATGAAGCAAACTTGTTTTATATCAAAGGTATAGTGTAATTAAGAGAGGGCATTTGAGGATACAGTGTTTTTTTTTGGTTTATCACGTCATATGAATGAGAAAGTTCATGAGGTTTGCATGTACTTTCTTGTTTATACACTTGGAATTTGGAAACGATATTACGTTAATTATTAATTCAAAATAGACCAAGGCCCAGTAGTATGATGAGGCCCACATTTTATTTTATGCTGGCTTAGGGCTTGATTTAGTTTTCGCGTACATTTTTAGCCTTTTAGGTTTTGTTTTTCATGTTTATGCTTACATTACTTTATTAATAATAAAGCATAATGTTTTGGAGAAGAGAATATTTTCATTATTATAATCAAAATTATTTCTGAAAATTGTAAATGCAAACATAATGAAAAAGTAAAAAAAAAAAAAACTTTGGTTGCGTTTATAGTAGCTATCTTCTGGTAAAGAAAATAATAAAGTGTGTTGTTTTTAAATAGAATATTGAAACATAAAGGCATGAATCAAAAAAAAAAAATATTGGTGTTTTAAATAATCATAATCTTAGTAACTTAGGGGTCAAGACCTGAATTCCAGTGATGATCTAATAGTGTCTACATTTGTGCTAGGCTATTTTTTTTATAACTCATCATCTATTTCAAAACCTCATTACTATTTCATAGCTATATGTACAGAATACTGAAAAAGTTAACAATAACATGCAGTTAAAAATGATATCATCATTTAACGACAAAAACATTACATATTATCATCATCTTTATTTTCAGAAAATGGGTCATCATTTATTTAAATATTATATATATATATTTTTATACCAAAATTATTATTATTATCATTTCTCAACAATTAAAAATGTTAATAACTGTCGAAAAAAAAATGTTAACAAATAAGAACTAGTATAAAATATTTTAGTTTTAAAGTAGACAAATCACAATTGTTGGATCACACTTTTTTCCTAAAAAGTTTTGTGACATCAGCAATAACTTTTGTCACTACTACATACTGTATAGATTGAGGCATGTATGTTTAAGAAATGCTTTGGAAATTGGATTTACCAAAATTATTGTCGAGTATTTTTTGTAAATCTAGGACGACTGCAAAGCATTCTTAAGAACGTATAGATTGATTTGACTGTACGTCCATCCTATAAGAAACAAAAATAATAATATATTTTTGGAAAAAGATATACTATATGAATGAGACTAAATTAAGTTTCAAGATTCATAGTAATAATTTAACATGTGTTTTGAATGATTTTAGTTAACCATATGATACGCGCCGAATAAATGAGATTCAGTCAACGACGGACACGCTTTGATCCAAATGTCTCCAATGTCCCCATCTTGACCACACCAAAATATCCAGAGTCTCCTCCTTTGTTATGTTTCCCGGCACGTTCAATAATTTAATTGACCTTATAATTAAATCTGCAAAGATACTTTATAAAAAGCATATATATATATATATATAATAAGATATTTTATAAAACATGTGAGTTTCATTCATGCATCAAACCACTGTTTTGTGTCCAATCTGAACCGTTAAGCTTTAAGCATTTAATCATTTATATATTCCACTCTTCGCATTCCAAACACCATCCGTACAAGTTATATGATTAAAAAAACTTCAGCGCGTAAGACGTAATTACATAGGAGTATCTGATTCGGAATAGTAAGTTGTCCAAAAGAAATGAATTCGAATAGAGTCATACGATTACCGTGTGTAAGGTTGGGTCTTTTTTTTTTATTCTGAATAATTTATTAGTATGGGATCAGTTTTGTTACAATCATCGAAAAAAAATCAAAGGCAATCATGAGACAAAAAAAATCATTACAATCAAGCAATACAATTTTCAATAGTGAACACTTCATGTAACTAAAAAAATAGCCATTAGCTACGTATGATCGACAACGATCATCCTATATCATACTCAAAACTAGTTCTGGACATTCGGTTCTTCGGTTCGGTTCGGTTCGGTTTTTTTGATTTTCGGTTCTTAAAAACTAGAACCATTTGGAACCGAATGGAAATTCGGTTTGGTTCGGTTCGGTTTGGTTCGGTTCCAGTTCGGTTTGGTTCGGTATGGTTACTTCAAATTGGAACCGAAAATAACCAAAAAAATTTGGATCCCTTCGGATTTGGTTCCAAATGGTTACTTTGTAACCAAAAATAACCAAATTACCCGATTTAACCGAAAAATAACTAAGAATTTTTGGATATTTTGGTTATTTTAAGTATTTTGGTCTAAAATTAACTAAAAATTTTGAGTTTATAATTGTAATTATGAGTAATTGAGTTATATCAAATCTAAATATAATTAATATTTTGAGTATATAATTATATTTCGGGTATTTCGAGTATCCATTCGGTTCTCGGTTAGGTTCGGGTTCGGTTTCGGTTCTTTTGGTTTTAAAATTTAAGATCCATTCGGTTCTTTTGTCGGTTTCGGTTCCGTTCCGGTTCTCATTTTTTGGTTCGGTTCACTTTGGTTCTTCGGTTCCAGTTTTTTTGTCAGGGCTACTCAAAACTATAAGAAAAGTTACTCAGTTTACAATTCTTTTTTCATGATTTACTCTCCATTCCAGAATATGATTCAAAACCATTAAAATAATTCTGGATTGAAACTTGAAAGAAAGCCAAATTAAGGGTCTAGTCACTGTCCCAAGAAAATCTTTAGCCTCCACCGCAAAAATAACTTTCCGCAATTTCAAATTCCTCATAAACTCCATAGCCCACAACCAACTTTCCATGTCTGCCTCACACTTTGTCTCAATTAGCCCTGGGACTTCGGTTATTCGGTTTAGTTCGGTTTTCTCGGTTTTCGGTTTTCAGTTTTTTCGGTTTTTAAAAATAGCAACCATTTGGAACCGAATGAGAATTTGGTTCGGTTTGGTTTTGGTTCGGTTCGGTTTGGATTTTGAAACCGGAAATATCGGAAATACTCAAAAATAACCAAAAATATCCAAAAAATATCCAAAAATACCCAAAAATATCCAAAATACCCAAATTTTTCGGTTTTTTCGGTTTTTGATTCGGTTTGATTAAAACCGAAAACCGATCGGTTATCAAATTTTTTGGAACCGATCGGTTAATATGAAGAAACCGAAACCGAACCAACCTCATATTTCGATTCGGTTCGGTTCGATTTTTCGGTTTCGGTTTATATTCCCAGGGCTAGTCTCAATTGAGCCAAAAGCCTCTTACTACATAGCAAGATAATACCTTCCGAGTTCCTTAGGATCCATGCAGTCCCTCCCATACTTTTTGTGTTTTGTCCCAAGATGAGCCTATGTTACATACTTACATTAAAGCCAAGGCTTAGCCGGAGGATTTCATTTCCTTCTCTCAGTCTGAACTTGTTTTGCTTTCCTCTCCTATGTAAATTTTTTTCAATGGGGGAAAATCTAAGAATGGATTATTTAATTGAATTTTTTAGTTACAAACTCTTTAACAAAAAGAGAATTGGTTTATTTATTAAAAATCTAAAAAGCTTATGATATGAATATAAAATATATAATAAATTCGTAATTTATCTGTTCTAGCTATATGTCTTAATAGTTATTATAAGTTGTGATCTAAAGAAAATGTCCAAAGTGACTTCAATCAAGGGAGAAGTTATTGTGGTGTAAACAATACTCCCTCCGTTCCACAATATTTGATTTTACAATTTTTTCACACAAATTAAGAAAGATTTAATGACCCTTATTTTTAGCTATTTTTTTACTCAAATTATTAAATAATTGATGTTTCCCAATAATTATAATAATAACTCACTGTCTACTATTAGTCTTTTAGGTTTAATGACCCTTATTTTTAGCTATATTTTCATTAAATGATGCTAAAAATCAATTATTGTGGAACAATGAAAAAAAGGTAGAAAATCAAATATTGTGGAACGGAGGGAGTATTCTCTTATTAACTCGTTATTTGCGTACTATTCCAAAAAAAAGTCGAAAACTCGCTAGTGATGATTTTTTCTTTTTGGTAAAAACTGTTGCACAAATTACGACAAAACATAATATATTTTTATTTTATATTTTCTTTTATTTTTAAACAATTAAAATAGGATTAATTAGGTAAATAGTCAAATCGGCTTAGTATTAGCAAAGAGTGGTCAAATAGTATATACATTAGATAATATTTTGGTGATCCTTTTTTACAAATAGTGTAGAGAATGTATAAATTGCGTGTCATATTAAAAATAATATGTCATCTTAAAAATAGCATGTTAAAAATTAAAATATAATATCACCGAAGAATCATGAAATATGAATAAAAATTCACGCACGTTTTATTCCATTTGAGAGTACTTTACATATATAAGATTTTCAAAGTTTTTTTTGCCAATTTGAATCCAAAATTTAACCATCTAGTGCATATTTTAAAAAAATATAGGTTACAAATTTTTCTATTTATGGAATATTTTAAAATTCTTTTAAGTTTCTACAAAATTTTGAATTATTTAATGTATTTTGTGATGATTTGTATTACGTAATGTTATTATTTTTAACTATGAAATGATATATTATATGTAAAATTACAAAAAAAATTGTAATTTGTTAACATCCGTGATTTTATTCAAAACATCTTAAAAAATTCAGTGAGCATCCAGTTACAATCATATCATCTCTGTTACATAAGAAATATAATATAGCTACGTCAGGATGAATTAAGTAGTACATGCAAATAATTCAATTTTCAAGAATGAAATGTGAATTTATATATTGATATGAATTACATATATATATATATATTGCTGGTCGCATGCATATATGTGTGTATATATAATTATATATATAATACATACACTACTTTGACTGTATTGAATACTCCTTCTGTTTTTAAAAGAGTATCATTTTGACACTAAAATTTTGTAACAAAAAATATATTATTTTAGTATATCAATGCAATTTTTAACAAAAAATATTATTTTTGACATTTGACTATTGAGTCATTAATGATGAATGCACTAAATAAAAATAAAAAAAATAATTTTAATTATATGAATAGTTAAGGATAGAATAGAACTTTAATCTTATTTTTTAATTTGTGTGAAAAATGTTAGAATGATACTCTTTAAAAAACAGAGGGACTATTACTTTTGATAACTTCTGATGGTAACTCAATTACAACATATTTTTCAGAAAACTTGAATTAGTTGCCGGTAGTCCGACCGGTTTTGATCTAAATAGTACATTTTTGTGAAGGCCAAGTAGTTATGGTCCATTCGCCTCAAAGTCCAAATGCAATTAAATTATGTGAAATTGTGAGGAGAAGAATCTATCAAACTTTGAAATCAAGGTGGGGTACATGCATTGCATCTGAACGGTGGGCAATCCTGGAAACCGGTAACATAATCCCATTTTTTATATTCAAACATTACTATTATTATATATTACTATACTACGATTAACTATACTAAGATTAACTATGCAAAATATGCATCTCATCTGTGTTTGTTCTCCGACAATTTTGCAGCCCTATGTCTTTGGTTCCAACCCGATCTTTCTGTTCTCTGGTCTATACAATGTGTCCATTGTTTATTTTGTTTTTGTCAAATTATGTCCGTTTTTTAACGTTACACATAAGTAAGTCATCATTCTTTGTTTTTTTTTTTTTTAAAATAGATTTGTTTTTAAGATATGGTTTAATTCTTCTACCAATTATTAGTCGTAAAGGCATGTGTACATCGCAGCCGCATGTGAGACCAGTTTGAGTATTTGCAATATTGGCTCGGATTTTTTTTATTTTTTAATGACGGTAATGTTTTTTTTTTTAATCATCCATACAAACAGATTTAAATTTGGGTGAACACTCTTAAAAGATAAACACCACCTGAACCACCATGCATACCATCATATGAAAGATGACATATATTGCTTTGGTTTCTTGTTATAAAAGTATATAAACATATAGTATTATTTTTTGTTTCCGCACATAAGTTTAATCCAAAAGACAAACGAGCTAAGCAAAAGATTAAAGGTCACTATTTGTTTTTATTTTGTTGCAAGCCTCTTATTTTACCAAAACTTTTCCTGTGAAACTCATAGCTAAAAGCAACATCATCTTCATTTACTAGGCTATGAAATACAGAATTAAGTAGTTTGGAACAACAATGATTTAAATATAACTTGTTAGAGAGTATATTATGATTTTTGTATATCTATATTTTCACTACTGTAGATTTACCCTATCAGAATTTCTCTCACACTTATATGAAATATAACTGTACATCTAATATAAATGATAAGTGTTCCTCTCATCCTGCATAGTATCAGAGCACTTTGATCTCTAAACTTTATAAACTACAATGCCATTTTCTTTTTTTGGGCACACCCGCCGCCACCTAAACAAAGTGCCACCAACTATAATATAACTAAATAAATTTAATTCATAAAAAAAATAATTAAGATAAATGCTGATAAAATAACTTATCATAGGACTAATTTCAACTTAATTTGATAAAAAAGAAAAAAAAAAATTTAACAAATATCATGGTTGGAAAATGTTTTTTTTATCGTTTGCTTTGTCAGAAAATAAATAATTGATTTTATTATTACTAAATATTTAATTAGACTATCGAGACTTAAAGTTTGATTGGATATTAATTATAACATAATATTATATGTAATTATAATATTGTATTTTAAGCTTATTAAAATAATTTTAAAATTTTAACTTATTAGATTTGTATATAGTGTGTTATAAATAGCGCTGAAATATAAATTAATAAATATGATGTAAAGTATATGATTGTACTAAAATTTAAAATATTTTATCTTGACAGCTCGTCTAATAAATCATTTAAATTAAGCTAATATGTTAATTTTCAATTGATAATTAAATAACACATGTCTTAAGTTAGTTAATTCATATATCTAGAGCAAAATTGCTATGAAACTCGCCCTCTCTTTACTTATATTTGAATTTTAGGATAAAATTGTTTGAAATAATTACTATGTTTGATAACTTCAAAAGTCTAAAAATTGAAAACGGTAGACCCATATCAATTCATTAGTATTTGTAACTATATTTTACTCTTTCCCCTAAAAATAAAATTACAAGATTATAAATCCCGGTTTTAAGTAACAAATTATGTTTGCTTTAATTAGTACATATAAAATTTAATCTCGCATCTTTACCAAAGGAAGGTTTGAATCATTTGGCACGTCGTGTCCGTTTGCAATTTGCTTACCAATAGAAAGAAGACACAAAAGAAATCGACACGTGCCAAAGTAAGCGCGTGGGCTCCTCACCACACGCAATATATAGGAAATCCATATAATCAATTAGAACATTATAACAAATTGCAAATACTAATATTTTATGACAAGAGAACAAAAAAAAACATTTAAGAAAAAAAAGCACAAAAAATATTAAAAAAAGAAAAGCCTCATCACTCTCACTTTCCCCGTTCGTGGAGACAAAAACAAGATGCCACATAAGTGGTTATAATTACCAAAACTGCCACTCGGCCGCCCCTTTGGTTGACTATATGTATGTTATGTTGTTGTCTCCTTATAAATAAATCTCTCTTTAGGTCTTTCCTCACAACCTCAAATAAACCACTCAAACTTCCTCATCTTTTTTTTTTTTTTTTTTTAACTTCACTTAGATTTGTTTTTTGTTTTTGTTTTTGTTTTCATGACGCCAACAGTTAAAACGGCGGCCGTCAGAACCAACGACGGTAACGAAGTCCGTTACAGAGGAGTGAGGAAGAGGCCATGGGGACGTTACTCCGCCGAGATCAGAAATCCTTTTAAGAAGGCTCGAGTCTGGCTCGGTACTTACGACACTCCTGAAGATGCGGCTCGTGCCTACGACAAACATGCGATTGAGTATCGTGGAGCCAAAGCCAAAACCAATTTCCCTTATTACAACTACAACAACGAGAGCCTGAGCTCGAGCCATAGCACCGTTGAATCATCGGTTCCTGATCTCAACCTCGGATCTGACTCCATCATTTCCAGATTCCCTTTTCCGAAGATTCAGGTTAAGTCTGGGATGATGGTGTTTGATGAAAGGAGTGAATCGGAATCGTCGTCTGTGGTGATGAATCTTAGCTCTGAAGGAGGACGACGTGTGGTCTTGGACTTGGATCTTAACTTCCCTCCTCCACCTGAGAACTAATTAATGATTATGGGATTTAATTATAATTATTAGAATAACTAAATATGTTTCTTGATTTGATCATCAAGTAGAAGCTTTTAATTAGTTTGAGTGGTGCCAATTGTTTTTTTTTGTCATCAGCAGATAGTTTGAAAGAATTTTTAGTTGTAAGAACGTGTTTCGTTCTAATCTGCTGATGTCTTATTATTATTAATTAATCGTAATTCTGATCAACATAAATAATACTCTTGTTTTGGCATCAATCTCTGTGATGAACACATAAGTTATTTGATCTTATGTTTTTATCCATATCCAATTGGTTTTGAGGAAATATTATATTATTTTACTTTTTGACAGATAAAACAGATGGAGAAAATACTCTATTTGGGATAATGAGATTATTGGTCATAAACAGAATTTGTTGTTTAAGAATATAAAAGCGCAGAATCAGTTATCTTTTTGTTGCATTGTTTCTTGTTCTTATGGAAGGTATATATATTATCTTAATCTGCTGTTAATCTATTGTCTAAACAATATATCTAATATCATAATTTTTTGGATTTATTTTCGTAGACTACACCAACTTTTCCCAATAAAACTCAATTCACTTGAACGTGGATCTATTTTTATTTTTCTTAATTAAGTTGAAATTCTGTATATCGTTGTTTACGTTATCATAGATTAATGAATTTTCATTATTTTTACATGGGAATGTGTGATTTTCATTGTTTTCGTTATGTTTACTGACTTTCCTATATGTGAATGTACGATTTCCTATATGAGAAAGTATTTAACTAATTATGAAACAAAAATTTATAATAGATAAAAAAACACATAGATATTACGTATTTTGATATATCTAAATAGTAAAAAAATTGGTAAACATAACAAAAATATTTATTTCTGGTTTTAGTAATCCATTTTTATGTTAATGTCTATAATCGATCTATACAACTATTTCTTCTAACCCATATTGTATACATGGTAAATTGCTTATTTCGATATATATATACACACACATTTATTGAAGTAAATTTATTAATGTATTTATGAGCACGAGAAGAAAACATTTTTTAGCAGTGGTGATCCGATTCAAGCAAAGACTAATGAATATGTATAAATCTGAATTATTTATTTATATTGTGGTGAACATGATATTCACTATTTTATTGTATAAGAATGTTATACAAGCTAAGATAGTTAATAGATGTTACATTTCCATCTACCATATTAACAGAACAGTCGCTTATGCGTGTGTACCATTGTAATTATGTGATTGAGCTATATGAACTTTATCATCTTCATCTCATTTTGCTCTTGATAACCTAGTGAACTTTTTTCTACATTCATGGAATTTCAGTTCCGCTGAAATCTAGTGAACAAATGAACACAAATAATAAGGTGAGAGTGGGTCGTTTATCGACGGTGGTGATTTCAATTCTCTCGATAGTAAACTCTAGCAAGATGAGAAAACTATGGTTGTGAGCGAAAGAGATGGTGAAGAGAGAGAGAGATGGTGAATATCATTTCGCAATGGTCACTTAAGGGCTGTCGATGAAGATAGAAATTGAATAAAGGAAAGAGGAGAGGAGAGTAATAGGGTATTACATTTTTTTTCTTTGATTTGGAAAGAGAACAGAAATGTGTAAGGTCAGAATTATAATGGGAAGATGTTTAGATGGATAGTCCATGTGTATAGTCATATATACATATATTATATCATTTCGATATACATATTTTTCCAATAATATCATTTTCAAACAATTCAAAAAGAAATACATATCTTTTTATCAATTATTAGAACTAACTTTTATTAGTGTAAAGCATTATACAATGACTGCAACCTGAAATGCACAATAGGATGGATACTAAATTTTTTAGTTAAAATCTGGTATTAATTAAAACTTCACTATATTTCCATATTTATTGATAGTAACCATTTTAGGTTAGTCAAATCTTGTAGTAATTACACCTATAATATTTCTACGTGTAAATATACAAACAAAAACTTTTAAGATTTCTTGAGTTGATTCCATACAGCTTTTCATTTTGAGATTTCTGAACTTCCGTATATGAAAGTGGCATATAACCATTTTCCTTTAAATTTTATTCGTGTATCAAATGAAGTTCACACAAGAAATATAATCTCTTCTAATGCAATAAAGTAATTAATATCTACTACTAATTGGTAGTATCCGTTCAAGCCTTGTTGATTATGAATTTAATCCCTGGTAAATATATTCGTTTCTCAAATTTGTGATACTCTTTTACCGAGAAGGTCTACGACTAAGTTCGATAGCACTAACTAAAAAATTTGTTAAGAGTTTAATTATAGTTGTCAGATAATATAAGCATTCAACTAGGTTTAAGACACAACTCACTAAAATCTATTTATAGACTATATATAATATTTGTAATCAGAAAATGCCCAAAAAAGATAAGTTTGAGTTCAAAGCGGATGAGTCCGCATCCGCAACTGCCGGAAAGTTGCCAATCACCGAGCAATGCTTAAATTGGAGCCTATTCGACGATTTATTAATTAATTCGTTGGGTCGCCATCAACGTTGGATTTGTTAACACAAACTGAACTTGGACCTCAATTGCTTAACAGCCCATCAGTTCTTTTGGCCCAAACATAGAACCATATTTAATGTTGAAAATGTAAGCCAGCACATTCAAAATGGAAAATTAATGTTTGTTGGAATTTGCTCCACTCCAAAAAAAAAAAAAAAAAAAAAAAAGAAGAAACCTCTCAACAATGTCCATTGTTTTCAATTTAGCTTACATAACGAGATTTGATATATGAATATCTTCCTCCAAAATTGGTTTTAACTAAATGAACTTTTGTGAAGAGATCCGGCTTATGAATAAATAAGTCGAAATTCATAGACTAAAATAGGCACAATATTCACATAACAAAACCCAAGATGTAAAAGTTAAAACTCAGAAATAATATAAATCAGAAACCAATTTTCCCAAACCACGGATTGTTTTTGTTGGGACTCTCCTTTTGGACATATCTTGGAACCAATTCATACACGGGAAAGGCATTCATTAAATGAACATTATATAAAGGCATTGATTATGTTCATTTACCTGAAAAATGATGGTCGGCCACTGCCGCCACACTATCAAGTAAAACAGCACTTAATTGTAACTACATAAGACTTTTTTTTGTCAAATAACTAAATAAACCTTAGGTTTCTGAAAAACGACAAGAGACTCATAAACCAAAGCAAACACTTAAAATCTATATACTCTCTCCGTTTCTCCGTTTCAAAAAAAATGTCATTTTATCACTTTTTATTTGCTACATAAAAAGTGTTATTTTCTAATCAATACAAATTTTGACAAAACATTCATTTTTAACCTCAAATAAATATGATAAAATTGTTTACAAAATTATGAATAAATATGAAAAATCATCGTGGTGTATCTTCTCTAATCCTTATTCAGTCAACGTCATTTATAGTAGTATTAAATATTTTATTATTTTATTTTGTGAAATGGAATTAGATATATACTTCTAAGAAACATTGCTTTTATTATGATCACAAATATGAGTAAAAGACCAATACAAAATTTGTAGGTCGAATACGAAAGGAACTTGAAGCATCAAAGACAAATACATGAAGCCAATGCTAAATTGATTCATTCTTTTGATCTAAACAAAATACCAAAAGATGAAGAAGAATCTGAACTCAGCAATGAAAACCAGATGCATGATTTCGATGCTAAAGTGAAACATAATTTTGATTTAAACAAGCTTCCAAATAAAGAAGAAGAAGAAGAACTTTATCCTGATAAGGAAAGTCAAAGCATGGTTATAGACATGCTTAAAATTCTTCTTCCTAAATATTTTGAACGATAAGGTATTTGTCATGATTTTGATTTTTTTTTTTTGTTATGGTTATTGTTAGATTTTTCTGGATTGTTGTTATCGTTTTTTTATGATTATCAATAAAATTCTCCATCGATTGATCTATAATATAATTTCGGTATGAAATCATACACACATCACTTGCTTTGTAGTCATACACATATTAGTATAGCAGAGATATTATTCATCATAAAAAAGAATCCAAAATTTATTATACATAAATAATAAATTTTTTAAGCAAAACCAACCAAATAATTAAACAAAGAAAAAGAACGAAGTTAAACTTAAGTTTCTAGCTAGTTTCTCACACTCTCAACGATACTAGGGTCACAACTTATTTGTTTAGGAAGAAGATCCGCCCTTTCCAATGCTTCTTTCTTGAAATGTGGAAGGTTGTAGTTATTAGTTCCTCCAATTCTCATAGTTTCTTGCATACATAGTTGCAAAATTAGAAAAATATGGTTGATCTTTCTCGTCGGATAGTCTTCAAATGCTTTTTGGACGGCACCGATAAGTTCTTCAACGTTTTTGGGACATACCTTATGTTGTAAGGCTTGAATAGCACTAAAGAATCCAAGGTCAAGAACATTCAAATCTGGAAAACTCGGTGGTTGACATATTAACTGAATGTCAAACCCATCTTTTGAACCGGCTTTTTGAAATTCTTGATCATTTGGTTTGAGATGTGTCCTTGCGTTATCTTGTTGAATGAATATAGGTTTTCCTAAATCTTCAACTGGCCACTTTTCATGAATGCTCGATCACTTCTTCAATTAACATCTTCTTATGTGTTCCCTTTCCACGGAAGTAATCGGTTTTATTTCCATGATCTCCGCTTCTCTATTTCTGCTCCGTCTTTGTGCAGGTTGCTTCGTGACAAAGGGGAATAGTCCAATCTTTCCCGAAAAGAGTTCATTACCCGCCACATCAAATCTTGGACGAGCCATGACGACTAAAAACATAACTTTTTGAATGAAGTTCTTGCTTTGACATGTCCGCAATGGTTCATCTTCAGTCGGAAGTAAATAATAATTTACAGACTTCTTAGACATATAGAACCATTTTTCATCAATATGTACAATATTGTACATATCAACAAATTTTGGCTCTTGAGGCAAACTGTGTGGATCCAACATAGATATGCAAAAACGTAGACGTGCTACCTTAGTTTCCTCTTTCAGATGTGGTTTCAAAGCATTCGAGTGTCGTCGTAGAAGTCCTTCTTTCACACGTCTGTAAAGCAATGCGTAACTAACTCCAAGTGCTTCTCTCAATGTCCTCAAAGTTGTTCGGCGGTGAATCGAGAACAACTCTGATAAGTCTCTTGTTGTGTTTTAGCCTAACTTTCCATTGACGCTCCTTTCTAACAAGACATTATAAATTGCCCACCTTTGAGCATTAGTAACATTATTTTTTGTTACATTCGTTGTTTGATGATCGTCTTGCGCTGTTCGAAATGTTTAAAATTTCGTTAATATTACGAAACTAATATGAAAAGAAAAAAAATTCATACGAGTGTTGTATAACTATACAAGCGAGTAAATAATTACTCCTATAGTACAGTGATTTAGTTTAAAATATATTTTAACATTCTATAGTTGAAGAATTATAAGTATGTATATAAAAAGTTATATATACCTGAGTCTTGAGCAAGGTAATCCCCACTTTCTTCGTACAATTGATTGAGGTTTAGCTCTAAAGGTTGTACTTCCGACTCTTCCATAAGGCTTAAATTCAAATCGATTAAAAGAGTACCTTGCGATGATGATAGCACCGTTATCGGTATTGTTCCTCCATCGTCAATATTTATTTCTTCATTTGGATGAACTGATTCGGCATCATCTGATCCAACATCATCCACATAATCTTCTATTTCAAGTGCATAATCATCACTATTCACCAGTGGAATATTCAAATCAAATGAATAATTTTCTGTATTTGTTGTAGGTGAAAAGCCATAGATCTATTATACTCCCAAATTTTTTAAAATATTGGTCTGATTCCCTCCACTTTAATTTTGCCTCCATTTTTTTAATTGTATTCTAATATTTTTTAAAGTCAGAATTTGACAAATATATTTTCCTCTAAAAATATACTATGTCCATCGTAATTCTAAGTGCATTTAATTATGATAATGATTGTTGACTCAATTAAATAGAAGTGCGAGAGTTTTTGTGATTTACAATTGTTTTTACTCCAATAAATAATCAATCAAAAGAAACTTAAATAAATAATTGTAATTACATAAATAGTTTAGGGGTATAAAAAAACTTTTACTTGTTTCTTAATTTGTGTGAAAATTGTCAGAATGACATTTTTTTGAAACAGAGGGAGTAATATTTAATAAACATATAGGTTTTTTTTGTCATCCGGTAGATTATATATATAAGATCGTAAAAAAAACTTACAAACATAAAATACTAAAGCCTAAACAAAAGAAGCTAAAGACGAGAGACAACGGTAAAATTTCCAGAAACAAAAGACTACGAAAAACTAGATTTAAGTTTTTTTTTTGCGGTGAAAAATTTGGTTAATATAATGTCACTGTAAAAAGACATACATAAATTTGTCATCTTGAACATATGCTTAAATTAGATTATATAAATTTTGCGTTATCTATAGAAATTAAGAATGAAAGACACAAGCTAAATAACTTTAGTTGTGCGATAGCCTATAAATAACAGAAATATATTGTTATGTGAATTTGATATCTATTTATATAGGATTTGGTTAATCAATAATAAACTAGCTAATAGTGTCTATAATTTATCATTTTAGACGTTTCTCTGGATATTGGTAAACATGAGCAGAGAAATTCCTGAAATTTGATGAGAATAATTTTGTTCGCATTCGTATAGTAATATGAAAAATTTCGAAACTATTTACAAACTCAAACTCAAACTTATAATACACATATCTTGTCCGTAAGTGAATATGCCAGTCCAAACTCACACGCTTGCTCTGTATTTATGTCTCTCACTAGTCTCTATCTCTTTTGTTTGTTTCCTTCTTTTCTCAGTCTTTTGTCGTGTTTAGAGAGGCGCGTGAGTCAAAACAGGACTTGCAAAGTAAAGAGCTACACTGCACAAGTCAGTCCGTACTTCACGACACGCCAGAGAATACGATAAGATTAAAAACCCCTCGAAACCGACATAAGCGACGGTCGTAACACAATCCACAAACATAAAAAAAATCAATTTTCTCTAGGAGCACATGATCAAATCCTTAAATATACATAAGGTTGTTAATTTTTGTTGATAATTAAATAAGTTTCTTTTGTTTTTTCCCCAACATGGATCTCATAACAATCGATCTCCGTCTCTTACATAAACGAACAAAAAGAGGATAAAATTTTAAAAGAACTACTTAAAGTGTGTTCCAGTTCCACCGAAAGTCAGCAAAACGGCGCCGTTACATCGATAATCATCCTTTCTTTTACAGCCAAAGCGGCGGAGGCTCGTTGAGGTCAATGGCTAAGCCACGTCTCATCGTAGCAGGAGAAGGAGAAGGACTCCTTATAGGAAACTCAACCACTCGACCACCAGGTGATGACGTGGCAGCGTTAGGCGAGGCGGTGAAGTAAAGCGGCGCTTCGGTAGAGGTGTAATCCGAAGTTTTGTCGTTGAGCACTCCGGTTCGTAGAAAAATCCGGTGTTGGTGGTAGTTGTCGGAAATTGGAGGAGGAGGAGGCGCGGCGAACCAGAGCTGTTGATGGTGGTGTTGGTGGTGTTGGCTATCTGCGGCGGCGGTTGCCGCTGAGGGAGCGGAAGGGATGTGGTTGAGGTCGAGAGAGAGAGGAGAAGGGAAGTTAGTTTTGGCTTTGATACCACGGAGGAAACGAGCGGCGCCGTCGTAAGCAAGAGCGGCTTCTTCGGGAGTGTCGAAAGTACCTAACCAAACCCTAGTTTTCTTCCAAGGATCTCTTATCTCTGCAGCGTAGCGACCCCATGGTCTCTTTCTTACTCCTCTGTAATGCACCTCCCTTGCGCAAGTCGTCGACGCCATTGTTAAGAATCTCTTAAGAGGAGATGAGAGAATCTAGAGTGTGACTATATTAGAAGAAAGAGGTTTTGCTTTTGTTGACTTGTTTGACCCAAATGAAAGAGAGAGTGAGTTTAAAGAGGAAGTGGTGTGTTTGTAGGCCCACTTGAGAACACCCGTAATCCTCGGCTTCTTTGACGATTATCCTTTTTTTTTTGTTCTAAGCAAAATAGAATATGTTTTGCCAAGTTAATAGTAAAACAAAACTGAATACTATATTTGATTTCTAGGATCGAGGTTTTCTCTGGGGTTTGCAAGGATTACGGCATCACGCACCGTTCGATCTTTTTCTGTTGGGCGATGTGACTGTGGTACGCTGAGAGATTGTTACACGTGGGTGTTCTATACCAAAATATATCTCCTATATATTATTTAGAGAATACATTTATAAGAAAATCTTACAAAATATTAATAATTAAATCATATTACCATTACATTTAAAAACAAATTAAAATTCTCAGTAAGGATATTTTAGTCATTTAATTATTTTGTGATCATTTAATTAAATATTAAATTAATTATTTATAATTTTTGTTTTAAATAATTAATTAATTTTATTTTTTTTGAAAAAAAAATAAAAATAAATTTTGTGAAGATTTTGTTGATTTAATTAAACACATTAATTAAATTAAATTAAATATTGATTTAATTTTCTAAAAATAAAAGATTTGATATAGATTGTAATTTTTTGGAAGATTTTAAGAAAGAATTTAAACCGATTTCATTCTGTTTTTAGATGCTAACAAATATTCAATATTTTAAAAATTGAATATTATAATTTTCATAAAGGTTTCGAAGAATTACAATTTTCTAATATCTAGATTTTATAAATTTTTGGATATTTTTCTATAATTATAATTTGTCCGTGCTCTAATACGGAATATATCCTAGTTAAGTTATAAATCTTTTACGAATTTCTCAATAAAAGGTCTGATTTTCTAACTTGTTTATTTTTTAAAATATTTTCCATGTAGGATTTTGATATTTGATTTATAGTTTTATTTTTGTACTGACCTCAGCCACTTTTTTTTGTTTATAAAATAATTAAAAGATAGGATTAGTATAGTAAAAGTTTATTGGAGAAAAATATAACTAAAACAGGCTAAAATTTTTAAAAATAAAGAAATAAGCATTTTTCTTAACAACTAAGATACTTTGTATCACCTATATATTATTTGGGGAATATATTTATAAATAAACATTAAAAGTGTTAATATTTACATCACATTGTCATTACTTAAAAGAACAAATTTTAATCTCTCATTAAAGGTATTTTATTCATTAGTTATTATATGATCATTTATTTAATTATAATTTTCGTTTTAATTAATTAATTTATTTTAAATTTTTTGAAAAGTAGTTAAAAATAGATTTTACGAAGATTTTATTGATTTAATTAAATACACTAATTAAATTAAATTAAATATTGATTTAATTTCCTTATAATTTTTGTTTTAATTAATTAATTTATTTCAAATATTTTGAAAAGTAGTTAAAAATAGATTTTACGAAAATTTGGTTGATATAATTAAACACACTAATTATATTAAATTAAATGTTGATTTAATTTTCAAAATAAGAGATTGTATGTAGACTACGATTTTTTTTGAAATATTTTAAATAAAAATTTACATAAAAATAGATTTTGTGAAGGTTTTTTTATTTAATTAAATACACTACTTAAATTATTAAATTAAGTGTTGATTTAATTTTACAAAAATAAAAGATTTGATGTGGATAGCGATTTTTTTTGGAATGTTAATGTTAATGTTAGTTTCTCTTTGTAATCTCAAATTTATTAATAGTTTTTAGTAGATTTAAAAATGTTAGTTCATTTCTGATTTAGTTTAACATGGTGTACAATTTAACATAACAATGTAAAATCTATTTAAATTATAAAATTTGGTAATTAAAACAGAACAAGATATAATTAAAATTCAAATAAAAAATATCCGAAAATTTTCTGGTGTGAACAATATATCGCAATATCCAATATCGCTAATAGATATACTATCTTTCAACATAAAAATATATTCTACAAAATCAATCTTAGAATATTCTAGGTTAATATTTTCTTAAAAAACTTAATTAATACTTTAAAATATCGCAATCTTCAAAAACTTTAATTATTTCTTCAATTAAATCAAAGAAAATATCCTGATTTTATATATAATTTTCTTAACAGAAATTTTTTTAATATCGTCGAGTATGAAAGATTGGTTTTATATTTCTGATTACAAAATATTTACGCATATATTACAAAGATTCGATATTATAAAAAATGATATTATAATGTTCGTAAAATTTTGGAAGAATTACAATTTTCTAATATTCTGATTTTATAAATTTTGGATATTTTTTTGTAATTGCAATTTGTCCGTGCTATAGCACGGAATATATCCTAGTTGTTTTAATTATTTGAACAAATAATAAGTCTTAAAATAAGATCTCTAATAAAGTGACTAATTGAATGGACTAAATGTACGACAAAAAAGGGACTACTTCTGATGCTAATACTGTTTTTTTTTATCTATCATTTACGAGTATAAGTTTTGTTATATAGAAGAAGATTATTGGATGTAATGTTAGAAACAAATGTTTGAGTTCTACTCTTAAAGCGACTGCATTATTAAAGATTTAACAGATCAAATTTGTCCAAAAGCAGAAAATAATTTTTATAATCAGCCATTTCATAATGACCTCGTTGCCGTTGTAACTTATTGGTAAATTAATTCACTTTTGTAGCAAACGAAAGACTATTTGCTTCAAACATTGCTAATGAACGAGAGTGCCATACTAGGAAATTTATGCTATCATCATAGAAGATATAAAAGAAGTACTAGCATAAATTTTAACTTCGAATTTTATTAGAAATTGTAATTATTATACCAAGTCATATGTTCATAAGCTTTCTAAACATTTTAGGTAAACATTTCAGGTTCTATATCGATCGTAACATCCTCGATGCATTTCTCATAGCAACCATTGAGAAATTATAAAAGAAAAAAAGAAATAATAATAATAAAAAGTTGTCTATACGAAGACGAAAGAAAAATGGGCCGCCTCTTTGACTGGACCTGTGGCATTGGGATGCTGACGTAAACCCTATATTGCTATAGCCCTCTCTCTTTTAGCTTCTTCACTCTATTATTTTACAAGTATTTAAATGCTCTCTTTTGGGGTTTTTATTGCCCATATTTATGATGTGATTATGATGCACGAAGACGAGGCTACAAGGAGATCATTAAATAAAGTAACTTGACACAACCACTCCTATCTATCTATCTATAGCTCTGACTGGTTTTGTTTTTCTTTTTGGCCAAAATATTATTAGCCCATCTTATGTAACTTCCTATTAGAGAAAATAATAGAGTACATAGGCTTTATTTTCCTAGTGACGCAGTTAGGCTTTAGATAATTAATTTTCCAGGTTTTTTTTTTATTAAAATACAAATTCAAACAATATTTCGAATTTAGTCATCGTATGAGTCAAACTAGCTATCAAGCAATTGAAGTAGCATATAATTTCAAAGAAGAGACAAGGCTTTAAAACAACTCATTACGAGGTTTTTGTTTTTATTAAGTGAAGTTTCATTAGGTTTTATTTTGAAAATCAAACAAAAATTATTACTATGCAGAAGAAGAGGGACTTTGTAAGAGGCATTTGTTTGTGTTTAGGGTTTTTTGAAAAAAAAAGATCTGTGTTTCCTTTCACGTGACAAGGCTTGGCCTCTGTCGTTTTGAGTGAACAAATGCTTTCGTCCCATATCTAACAAAATTTCTACACGTGCAAACTCTGATGTCTGACTTCTCTCTGACAAATTCATTTTTATTTACTTCATTACTACTACTACTATAAGTAAAGTAAAAAATACTAGTATATATATTCCAAAGCTAAGCTACTAATAATCATTTTCAAGAAAATTGTGTAGTATTTGGCTTTCGTGTTCACGTGAGCCTGTGATAGTTATGAGCTTTATGACGTGTCTTTTGTTGCAGCTCTCATGGACAAAAGGACCATCATCATCATCATCAAGTGCTGACTGCCTACAGAAACAGAACACAACACAACACACACGAAATCATGACTACGATGCCTCTCTTTGCTGACGTGTTTTCTTCTCATTCCATGACCCTCCTCAGTCCTCCCGCACCTGATCTGACTTTCGCGCCTCTTTTTTGACTATTTGTTGCTTTTTTTTTCAGGGTTACTATCATAATTTTACGTTTTACTATTAGCTCTTTACTATGTATCCGACACGTCACTGTGATCGCTTTATTCGATAAGAGTTTTTTAAATTTTTTTAAAAAAAACTCGAAATTTTTTAGCTGTAGCTGTTGAGGTTCTTGTAATTCCTAAAATATCACGATTCGTTTACGTTGACGTGATTCTCTACTCCATGTCTCTCCATCATTAACCAATAATTTTATCATCGTTATCAAACTAAGTCGTTACTTTTCCATAATGGAAATCTGTTTAATTTCGAGGTAAAGGGAAGTATTTTTTTTTGGTTCCAGGATATTATAGAAACCCATGATTTAAGCTTTATGATTGTACTGTAGCATTGGATGTCGAAAAGCCATTTTTATGGCAATAGCTTCCTATTAAAATGAATTGCTTGCTAATTGGAATTTTTAACTTAATGGTTGGTACTAGGATTATCGTCACGTCATTTACTATATTTAAATCTAGACAAATTCCGCTGAACTTGCGTTTTTCAACCAAATTTGGTTGTTGATAGGTATATACGAAAAAACTATATGGGCCAGATTCACAAATTACGTGTGGTAGAAAAGAGAAAATGGTCTAATCTATCTACAATTATTATAAAAAAAACTGGTGGTTTAGGATAAAAGCATCAAGAACCAAATGAGTTTCTTGTCTGCTAAGCTGTAGCTAAAGCAGAATAAATCACAAAATTTGATTTCTTAATCACCAATCTACGAGGCTCATCTCTTTCAGAAAACAAAAGTTTCAGAGATTTGCAAGCTTTTGTAGCAACCCCAAATTCGTTACGAAAGCTTGTACGGATGAACACAAATATGCTTCTTTTGCTTCTGCAACTTCACCTGGTGACTCTAAATGCCTAAATAAACAAAAGTAAAACGATAAGCCAAAAGAGTCAGAGAAATATACAAGCAATGGGTTTTGATCAAACCGTAAACAAGAGGGGCCATATATTTTATTACCTTGACCTGTTCCAGTAGATTTTTGGCCCGCTCGTTGGTTTTGAAATGATCACGAACAGGCTGAGATATATCGGTAACGATAAGCAAAGCATATAATTCATATACATAAAATTAACAGCTCGAAGATCAAAGAAAGATTGAAAGGAGACGACTTTCAATGTTCCATGATGATTCTACTGATGCCAGAAACTTAGAGAAAAAGACTTTTGTAATAAGGATTGCTTGCTCATGTTTGTTGTGAGAATATAGTCATTAATAGAAGGAAGTGTACTTACTTGCAGGGTTATATTCAACGATTTCATCAAGGCTTTCTTCAGATCCTCAGGACGCAACTCACCGCTCTCGTAGTCAGCAGCAATGTCTTCAAAGCTTTTGAAGGTCCTGACAGTTGGAAGAATTTCAAAGATCAGGCTGAGATGTGATTTGCAAATATATGTGATTCAGAAATCCAAATGTTGCAACCAAGATATTTAAAATTATTGTTTCAGCTACTCACGTGTTACCGCCGTTCTTTTCATTTTCAACTTTGAACTCATTGAATCGTGGCAGAACGATATATTTGACATATTCAAGACATGGATTGCCTTCCACAGTTCTTGGAGGGCAATAAGCTTTGTTGATCTTCTCATTCACATCAGCCTGGAAGACAAAAGATCATTACACATGTCGATACCTACAAAAATCTCTTCTCTCTTTTGTAAGCTTTATAGCTACTAGTTTACCTCCTCATCTTCCATAAAAATGGCAGATGATGGATCACTTTTGGACATTTTTTCTTGACCTTGTTGGAGACCAGGAAGCATATCTGAAAAGCCATTAACAACCGCTAAAGATGATGACAACACCGGAAAGAAAAGAAAATGCAAAGAGACATACGGTGGGACAAGATGATGGGTTTATTCTTTCTCTTAATGTCAGCACAGTATTCTCTTGCTAGCATGTTTACTTTCCGCTGATCCATCCCGAGCTGGCAAATATCAGCCTACACATGTCAAACAACAAGTATCAGTAGCAATCATAAAAATGTTTATATATAATCCAAAAATGCATTTTAAAGTACCTCGAGTAAGAAAACATCTGCACACTGCATACACGGGTAAAGAATTTGAGCTGCACTCAGCACCTCGGTCTCACTACGTCCCATAATCTGCCCACATCTGTAAGGAAAGATGACATATTTCATTCAGATCCATTATCATCGCAATTATACATGAACCAAGCACTGGGAATTAATTACCTCAAGATTCGACGGAGGTTGTTTCTACGAGCAATGTCCATCACAAGAGGCCAATACTTATTCCCCTTACCATTTATTTCGTCTGATGCCCAAAGAAACGCTACTTTGTCGTTGTTCATCCCACCCGCTTGCCAAATCTCTTTGAAGTATTCTCCAACCACTCTAATTCTCTCCAAGTCACCTCCCAACTTGTTGTTCAATTGAGCAAACCAATCTGCAATCCAAATTTTCACTTGGCAACCAGCTGAAGTCAATTTGTTCACATTGGTGACCTTCATCACTCCCTGTTAAGGAAATAACAAAGTGAAATTAGTTACAAATATATATATATATAACTAATCAAAACAGCAGAAAGGCTTTGAGTTTTTGCTAATCATCTACTAAATGAAACTTTTACGTACATATACAAGTCCATGCATCTGTCCTAATGAACTATCTTATCCTGCAAACTCTAATATCCTTCAAAATGATGACATAGAATGGAATAAACAATTAAAATTCAACAACACTCAAGCTGCATCTTCAATCTTGACTAAACATCGCCAAAAAGGCTTAAAAATTGAGAGAATTTTCGCATCACTTATGATTAGCCACTCAGAATCTGTAAGCAATTTGAAGCAAGCATAACAGAATGATAACCAACCTGGGCAATGTGCATCCTTCCTGATGGTTCAAAACCATCGTAGCAGATCGGAGCAGGCTTCTTGGCTAGAAGATTCTTCAGCTCATCCTCTTGTATGCATTCCTCACCAATACTCCTCACAATCTGGTATTTCATCTCAGCCTCCTCGCTCTTCCTGAATTATTAACGTGCTAACCAGCTAAACCACAAGTGCATAATACAATAGGAAAAATCACAAACATATTCGATAAAAAATGGAAGAACTTGAAGTAGAGTCTGTGCCTTGCTTTCCTGAGTCGTCTATTTAAAATCACAGGAGGAAAATATCAAGTAAATAAATCAAGAAAATCTATCTCCAAGTTTCAGATAGGAGTCATAAAGAAACCAAATTAGATGAGAAAACAAACATTGAACACTCCTAAGTCATTCATCTTTTCGGACACTAAGCAACAAAACATGAAAGAAATTGAATAGGCAATACAGAAGAAACCACTACAAGATTACTCACTGTAATCCGGCGGCCGAAGAAGATGCTGCGCTTGATGTGTTGACGGAAAGAGCCTCCTTCTCTATGGATGGAGCCGTTGGGATGACTCTGACATACAATAAATACAGGAATACATTAGATTATTTGTTATAAAAAGCTTGATTAATGAGAGAAGTTGCTGAAATATTGACATCTGAGTATGCTTCTTGCTCCGTAATTTTTTTACCTGGTGACTTTGTAACCCTACAATAACACATGATAAACCAAAAAGGAGAGAGAAATTCAGAGGCTGTGTATAAACGTCCAAGCAATTTCATCTATAAGTAACTGATGAAACCTGAAAAATGAGTGGAAAGAGATTTTTATTACCTTGACCTGTTTGAGCAGATTCTTGGCATGGCTGTTGGTTTTGAAATGATCACGAACAGGCTGCAATATGGGTAAAAACCAGATTAAAATTGTTCAAAAACTAAAATCAATGACCTATTTACCCAAAGGAGATATTTTTCTATGTTCCACGATGATTCAGTTGAATCGAAACATATTTTTTTTGCTAATATTATAACCATATTGTTGCAACAGAAGGAAATACTCACTTGCAGTATCTTATTCAATGCTTTTGTCAGCGTGTCCTTCAGATCCTTAGGGTGCAACTCGCCCCTTTCATACTCAGCGGCAATATCTTCAAAGCTTTTGAAAGTCCTGACATTTGGAAAAATGTCATTGCAAAGGTTAGTAAATTGCATTGCCAGATAAACCGAAAAAAGAGACATGTATTCTGAGACAATCTGACCAAAGGGAACATTTAATGGCAGCCATTAGTTTGAGACTAAACCCAGAAACCAAACACGAAACAGAGAAGGTCTAGAAAAACTGGTAAAAATTCACCTGTTACCGCCATACTTTTCATCTCGCTCAACTGTGAACTCACTGAACCAGGGTAAGATGATGTATTTGACGTATTCGAGGCATGGGTTACCTTCCACAATATCTGGCGGGCAATAAGCTTTCTTAATCTTCACATTAACTTCAGCCTGGAAGTCAAGATCATTAAACACCTCTCAATAACTATTCAGCTCCTCTCTGTTGGTTATTTGAACTAGCTACTTTACCTCTTCATCTTCCATGAAGATGGCAGAAGAAGGATCACTCTTAGACATCTTTTTCTGTCCTTGTTGAAGACCAGGAAGCATATCTACCATCCGTTACAGATGGAGATTATAAGAGGAACACTTGAAAGGAGACACAAAAACAGAAAATAAATAAAAAATGTTGTACATACGATGGGACAAGATGACAGGTTTGTTTCCCCTCTTAGTGTCATCACAATAGTCTCTTGCTAGCAGATTTACAGTTTGCTGATCCATCCCAAGCTGGCAAATATCAGCCTGCAAAGGTTAAGAAAACGTTTTAACAACAATCGTAGGAAAGTCAAAAGGTTGATGCACTTGATATAGATAAAATCAGAGCGCCATGTCAGGGATCGAAAGACGATTAATGAGAGCAAGACTTATACGTGGGAGAAACTTATACAAAATACATATTAAAGTACCTCGAGGAAGAAAGTATCGGCACATTGCATACATACATACAGAATATGAGCTGCACTCAGCTCCTCAGTTTCACTCAAACCCATAATAGGCATACACCTGATAAGACCAGAAACATACTCATGAATGTCTATCATCACCATTCACATAACTGCATAAATGAAAACGTGAGTATACCGTTTTATTTGGGCGAGACTATTTCTGCACGCAATGTCCATCACAAGAGGCCAGTACTCATCCCCCCTAGCATTTATTTCATCGGATGACCATAGAAACTCTACATTCTCACTGTTCATCCCGGCTGCCTGAAATATCTCCTTATAATATTCTCCAACAACCCTGATTTTCTTCAAATCACCTCCTAACTTGTTGTTCATATATGCAAACCAATCTGCAATCCAAATTTTCACTCGGCAACCAGCAGAAGTCAATTTGTTCACATTCATGATCTTCATCAGTCCCTGCCAAGGTAATAGCAGAGTTAAATGCACTAGCAGAAGCTTCTCACTTAAAAAAGAAAGAAAAATGAAAGAATTTCAAAGCATACTAAGCAATATGAAACAATCATATGAGAAACGTAATCACCTGAGCGATATGCATCCTTCCTGATGGTTCAAAGCCGTCGTAGCAAACCGGAGCAGCCTTCTTAGCCAGAAGATCCTTCAGCTCATCATCATGTATGCATTGTTCGCCAACACATCTGACTACATTGTATCTTTTTTCGACCTCTTCGCTTATCCTGAACCAATAAAGATCTAATCAGCTAAGCTAACAAGTGCAAATATAAACTGGACAATTCACAAACAAAGTATCTCATTTTATTTTCCTGAGGTTTCTACCGACAAGTGTGAATGGAGAAGGGGAAATCACAAACCAATTCAATGATGAATTGGAGGATGTAAACTAAAGATAGTGCCTTTATCCCAGAGTTCTTATCTAAAACATGCGGAAGAAACTAGACAGGAAATTAACTAAAATTATAACACCGATATTGGCTTCATTCATTTCTTGGATCCTAGGCAAGAAAAGTGCAGGGGAGATAGAGAGAAGAAACTTACTGTAATCCGGAGCCCAAAGAAGAAGCCTGAGTTGGTGAATTGATGGAAAGAGCCTCCATCTCTGACGGTGGAGCTGTTTCTGAGAATCAAAACACAAAAAAATGGACTCAAATTTTGAAACTTTATGCAGAAAGGAGTCAGGCAGAAGTAACACTTTATCTTAACTTCTCCTCTCTCTATATCGTTTCCAAGCTCTTGTTTTTTCTTTTACTTACTCACACTTGTCCTCATTGTCACCAACACAAGATCATTTATAAAAAGTTCGTAGCTTTAGCATATATTTCGATCAGGGCTTTGTGTGTTTTAGATCGATTTCAATCTAGAAACTGGCATTGACTCATAAAATTCAGAACTCCTATTGAAAAAATCTCCACATATAACCTAACAGAGAAACGAATTCTGGGCAAAGAAAAGAAACATGAATTTGAATAGGAAGACAATTTGAACTGACCTCTGCGATTGATTATCGTAGGCGTTCGGGTTCACTCCGTGACAAGCCTGAAACCTGGAGGAAAGAAGAAACAGAGGAGAAACCCTTTGACTCAGATTTGGAAAAAAAAAATACAAAACAAAAAAGGAAACATAAATCAGAAACGGGTTTGATCCGGTTCACTAAAACTCCCGGTTTATTGTGGTTTGGCAGAGAGAGAGCAAGACCTGCTGAAACAGGGGAAGAAGTTACTACAGTTCAAGATTCTTGTGCTCATCTCATTCAACCCTTAACTCTTTAAGATTATTGTAAAAGACACAATGATTGAAGCTGTCTTATCTGATTTTCTCCTTCTTGTTTCCATTCTCAAGCCTCTTCCCTTTGCTCCCCATTGTTTAGTAAGGTGTTTCTCGAAGATCTTGAAGAAAGTTTGGACTGAGTTGTGTGGAGTTGATCTAGAGTTTTATGGAAGTCTGTCAATGCATATGAATCCAAAAGCATTCCTGGCCGTCCGTTATCTTAACTGGATTCTTAATTATCATCAAATCATTTCTCATTTCAGGTCTGGAGAAACTGAAGACAAACTTTTTAGCATACTTCAAGAATCAAGAACCGGCAACTTCCTAACAAAACGCCATCATAAGCCATACTTTTTGGGGGGGGAAAGTCCTGTTTTGAGATCGGTTTAATTGTATTTATCCATTGAATATTTCAGAGTTTCAATCTTGTAACAAAGTTTATTTTTGACAGGGTTGGTTAAACCACAACTCATCTTTCGGTTGGTTTCACCTAACATGTGTGATGATATATTAAAACGTAATGTTTATGTTATAGTATCCTCTAAACTCCCTCCAGACAAAGAAAACAAAGGACTAATCCCATAAAAATAAACAAGAAAAATCGAATCCTATATCTATCAGAAATGGTTTCGCTTCTTGCGAAAACTAAAAGAACCCAAGACCATTTACAAATGTATTTCCTCTTGGTCTTCTTCCTGTGGCGAGCAATGTGGTAGACATGATATGAACATTTTGACCTTGTGGGGTTTGGGATTCGTGTTGCTGAAAAAAACCAGAGAAGATTGAATTTCCGGAGAAGTAAATCACGATAACAAGCTCGGTCCATTTTCCACAGCAGTACGAGCTTGCCCATGGTTATTGTGCCCGTGCCGTGACATTTGGATGTCATGAGATACATGTGTTCTCTTTTTCGCATAAGGAGCTCCTCTTGCTGAAATATTATACAGTGCAGGCTCATAAAGTGTTTTTTAAAGACTAAATACAGCTTCTTAGGGCAGAAGACAGAAATGAATTTTACCTGCAATCTGCTGTGCCCGAAGAATGTTCTGTCGTCTTTTCCACCATATCATTGCACATGCAACGATCAATAAGAGTGCTAGACTAACACCAAATGCAATCCCAATCTTGGCTCCAGAAGAAAGGTGAGGTCCGCAAGCTGGAAGCCCCGGGATTCCGCAAAGACCTGCATTATCTGTGAAGCTGCAGAGATAGAGTGACAGTTACTGGGTAAGCGAGTGCTTTTGCCAACAGCATTCTTCACATGCCAACTCCTAATGTATCTTTAAAGACTTGTCTCTAATTCAATATTCTTACTTGAAGCTTGCTCTGTGCAATAGCCTTCCACCTACAGCCGCTGGTACTTTTCCAGACAAAGAGTTTCCGTTGAGATTCCTGCAATACAATAGAAGGTTTTATATTGCTTGACCATATGAACTCCATTGGCTACTGAAAATGATATGGACCAAAGAAAAAACAAAATCAAGAGAAACTGGATAATCTTACAGAATCCGCAGGGATGTTAACTCTCCTAAGGTTTCAGGGATAGATCCATTGAAAGAATTGTAGGAGAGGTCCCTTGAAAGAAGCACAGAGATTAAGTTTCAGGGTCCAGAATCGAAAAGTTAACACATAAAGTACTCAATTTACAAACAAACTGATTACTTACAATACTTCCAAGCTGGTAACACTTCCAAGTGATGCAGGTATTCCTCCATGAATGCTGTTTTCACTCAAGTTTCTGAAACATGGACAATATATAAAGAAGGAATCTCTATGATCAAGAAGCTTTCACTATAAGGGGGATTCCACAAATGCGGGAAGAAAAGCTAATTACACGAAAAGAAGGATGGATTTATTTCTTCGCTAGATAAGCCATTTGTCTCAGAGAAGATAACAGAATTGTTGTTTACATACAATGCAATATTTGTATACAATATTGACTTACATGCTCTGAAGATGTTTAAGCTTTGATATGTCGTTTGGTAAGAAACCTTTCAGACCTTGGTTATCAAGACCACTGCAAAAAAAACAAAGTTTGTCTACTCAAAAACCTGATAAGAGGCCAGCGACTCAAAGAGAGAGATCCTTTAACATTAACAAATGAGATGCCTAAAGGAGTTAATGTATCTCTGACTTAAATAGATATATAGACTTCATATTAAAGGAACGAGCTATACAGTCCGTCAATGAACCATCTGCTGGTGTTTTTGTCCAGCTGACAATCAGCTCCGCTCCATGGATGTTGTGGCGGAACACATGGATCACCATTCCATCCAAACCTTGAAGGAAGCCCTAAAGCTTTTTTCATTTTCTGTAATGCAGCAACTGAAACAGAAAATGGCAAGGAAGATATAAGACGTTGTGTACAATTATAATCCAATGATACAGAAACCAAACAAACACCAACTTAATATTCAAGAGCTACTAGAAGAATAAACCATATTCAGGAGTGATTGGCAAATTTTCTCCAACATCAGAGCTGTAACCCTATCTAGATTGCCACAAATGCGAATAAGAATTTACTTGAATCACATTACATATATATATATATATATATATATATCAAATTCCATTCTTTCAACAATAGAAAAGACAGCTGACAACAAGAGGTACACACATTTCGTTTCAGATAACCAAACTTTATGAGAATCTATTCAAGTCAAAGAACAGCAATGAAATGACAACATTAAAAGTGTCCATAAAAAAATGTGTACCTTCATCCCGTAATGTTTTAAACTCAGCGGTTATGATTTCAAAGACCTCGATTGCATTGATAATAGCATGACCACCTGCCTTGGGTTGTAGAACGACTGTTAAGGTTCTTCCACTCACAGTCACTGTTGCATTGAGAACAAGTGCTGCATATCGGTCACCACTCATCTTTATGATATCCACATCTTCAAAGAAAGTATCGCCATTTATTACAACATCAAACACCCTTTTTCCTTCAGCAGTGATCGTAGCATCAATCTCTGCAAAGTGCAACCACACAGAGTAATTTCTGTTGGGTTCCACATCCAGGCTATATGTTAAATCGGGTTGGTCGTCAGTACTAACTAAAGCTGACTGATATAATGCTTCTGGATAAAAGTTTGGGGAAACTGAGGCCTTCTTAATGGTATTCTCAGTTGATCTTGGAGAATCAGCGCTTTTACCAAAAGATCTCATGGGATTCCAAAACCTATCACCACCCCAATGATCCCCACTATAATCTTCATCAAACCTCGGCTTCCCAGTACCACAAGTCAACCTCGTGGCAGTTCTAAGTATCACTCCTTGGCCCCAACCTTCACCAAAGTTGTAAGCTTTATCATCAACCTGGAGAATTTCAATACTAAGGATCGCAGGATCACCATGACCTGTACTATGGAAACATATTGTAGCTGTCCCACCCAAAAGAAACATGAGAGCTTCAGCGAAAACTTGATCATCGTGACTACTCCAACCCGATTTTAGAGAGGATATCTGAGTCCCTTCAATAGATATGTCAAAGAGAGGCTCTTTGTCAAGATTAGGCTGAGTAACCAGTCCAAAGAAGATCCTCACTGAGTAGTGTCCCTTTGGCACTCGGACAATGTTGTAGCAATTGTTTGGACCCTCGGATATTGGGAAATATCGAAGTGTTTTCAATGGAGGAGTTATATAACTAGGCAATGTTGCATTAGCAGGTATGCCTCCAGTATACGCAATATCCTTGAACCAAAGTGCATAAGTTGGCGGGGTTCGAACATTTCTTCGAGCTCCACAACTAATCCGCAAGGCATATGGAGCTGAAAATTGCAAGATAAACTAAATCGTTGGTTCATAGAAAATATTTGGAAGGGTGGGCACCATCAATACACTAATGGTGACTCTTAACACCAACAAGAATACTCCACAAATCCCCAAAATGTAATCTGTTCATATTTATCAGAAACATGTTTACAGAGTACTCTTTCATAAAACATTCACCCAACTATAGCTTAAAAACAGGCCAATGTAAGGAAATTGTAGGAGTATTAGCCAAAATCACGCGGATCAATAGTCCTAAACTAGTCAAGCTTCTAATACATGTATCAAGAAATAGCAACTCGTAAATCTTGAGCTATTATTTTGAGGAATCAAGAATTCAAAATTGTTGATGAGTTTTATCAGCTCAAGAGAATTAGAGCAGTCCGAATCCAATCTTACAAAGTATTGATCGGAAAAAGCGGTGAAAACAAGGGACAAAGAACAAATAAAACCGAATCCAAGTGAAATGCAAGTTAAAAATGGCGAATCCGAATCTCAACTTGGAGCTAGAGAAGAAGAAAAGTTCACCAATCAAGAAATTGAAAGTTCAGCATCTAGTAAACGAACCTGGTCGAGCTGAGGAAGATGAAAGACCAAAAGAGGAAATGAGAAGACAAGCGAAGATAAATCGAAGCATCTTTTGATCTTTCAAGAATCTCTCCAAGAGTCTCATTTCGCCATTAGAGCACAAACTTTATTTGGTTCGTTTCTTTTTCTGTAAGAGTGAGGGAAGACTCGGAAGAGAGAGAGGACGTGACGTGAGTGCAGGTAAAAAAGCTCCCACCTCTTTAAATTTTTTATTTAATTCTCTTTGTATTTTTTCTTCAATTCTAGATGAAGAATAGAGATAGTAATCAAATGTTTTGATGCGTACATAAGTTATCATAGTCAAAGTGTAATCCGACAGCTCAAAATGTTCTGTAGCGTTATCATAATCTTTAACCGTTGGATTGATTGATCCAGCGATCTTATGCTTTGGGATTGTCGTCCACAAGTTCTTGCATGCGTATCAATTATTCCTTAGTTTCTCCGTTTCACAAATAATATTGTTTTCTAGTTAATTTTTTTTTTCAAAAAAATATTGTTTTATAATTCAGTATAACTTTTGTATATTGTTCTTAGATTTGCTCATTATCCAAAAATAATAATCTTTACATAAAGATATATTTGTATATTTAAACGATTTTTAAATATATATATATATATATATATAAAATATGTCAAAATGATACGAAATAGAGAGAGTGACATTTTTCATTAATTGAAAGAACCGTGTTAAAGTTTTAAAGTTTTATGAGAATGTTGTAAGTTTTATGAGAATGTTGTAAGTTAACATTTTAAACAGTGTTAAAGTTTTATGAGAATGTTGTAAGTTAACTAATCTAATAATGTCAAAACGGACTAATTCACACTATTTACCCCCTTCTTACAACAAATTAACATTTTGGAGATTTTAACGGGTTGACATGTAAAAACCAAGATCTTATAAACACTAAGCCTAACCCATTGATTGTTGATATCGAATGAAATTTCTCAAATGAGGGGTATCATTACACTTCATTAAAACAAAAAATATAACTAATTCTAGTTGAGTAAAAATGGTAACTCCAGATCACTAATACCACAAAATTATGCAAATCTTCGTGAGATCAAAAAAAACTTAAACTATCAATCTAGTGTGAATCAACAAGTAGTGAAAGATTATGGGAAAACAAGATATGAAATAAGGTCAAAAATTCGGAAAAAACGGTTTACTAGCAAAAGTAGTGGCTTGATCTAATTTTATATTCACAATGTCACCACAAACGTCGTAATGACGATAACACCCGGATCTATGTCACATGAATAGAGGAAATTTCAAATCCATCATACGTTACATGTATTTGAAAACGAAAGTGTTTTTGTCGAATATTTGAATTATATGTCTGTATTTGTAGATGATTGTGATAGATTTACCGTCAACGTATAGTTGAAAAACTGAGATTCAAATCTTTTTACGGTTGATTTTAATTATCGTTAGTTAATACTATATTTTTATGTGTTTTGGATGGGTTTTAGTCGAGACTCGAGATTCTTCAATATATAAAAACATTGTGATAGAAGTGTATTATATCAATTTGTGGATATAAACTAGTATGAAATGGTTGAGGTTCTATTTTGACTTGCCACTGTCTCTATAGATCTTGGAGTTGAGACAAAAGGGCAACTGAAATTGTGGAGTCGGTGGAGGTAGTTTTTTGTAGTCGTTGCAATTAGTAGTAGTTAATTAGAACAAATCAGTGCTTTGTAATAATTAAACATTAGTTTAAAACGGTTTTGTTTGACGATATATGTTGGTGGGACGACAACGAAAGCGTCACGTGACGAACATTCCCAGTCTCGGGGTCGGGGTCATCAGAAATGGTAGTTGGAATTTGAAAAGACCGTAGGATCGCTAAAAACTGAACGAGTAAATTGTAAAATATAAATCAATATAATGAAACAATATTCAACATAATAACGATATATAAACGTAATAACAAAATAATTTCAACGAGAATCGTATGAACGAGACCGAAGAAATCACAGAGTCGAGATATGATCTCTTTCCTTAACTCAATAAATCGTCTATAGTGTCACGGCTTATAGCGATTCTTGAATCCCAGGATAAAACTGTGTGAGACTATTTACGTACACTGTAAAACAGAATCTGCGAACTTAGCACAAACGATATACTCTCGACTTACTTAAGACGAAGAGAAGCGAAGGAGATTGCTGAGACTATTTGAGTTTGAGAGATTTCAAGCTTTTATTTTTCTCTGAGGTTTTAGAATGAATGAGATTACTCCTCTATTTATAGTAGAGGGTGAGCTGAGAAGATAAGTTCAACGAGAAGATAAGAAAATCTATTCAAATATCTCAAAAAACATTGGCAGAATTCGAGCCAAATTCGTGCGTGCGAAATTCGTGCAACAAATAACTGGATTCAATCTGAATTCAAAATTTTAAAAATAGATTTATCCAAGATATTATGCAAAAAATCTTTAAGGGAAATATTGATAAAATCAACAAATTTTTATCCCAAAAAATATTATCTTAGTAGGCCTAAATCCCACATTCATCAAGACTCAAGGCCCAAGCCCGGTTTGCTTGTTTCCAATGTTTTTGCATAATGACCCTCTCACTCTTTTTCGGAAACGTGATAAAGTAACACTTCCAACTTATACACTTTCCATCCTCATTTCTCATTCAAATTAAACTTGATTTTGACATATGAGTATATTATATAATAGTACTCATCACAAGTCAAAAAAACTCAAAATAAAGTTCCAACAATCCCCCACATGAATAGAAATGACTCTCTAAACGTATGACGGAACGGACTTGACAGACACGACTGACTAGACCGACGGACTTTGAGAATATATGCGAAAAATTCACTGTGTCTGAGATGGTGGCATTTTTCATCCTTGAACCACTCATAGTTAATATCTATCGGGTTTACTCGGCTAGAAGATGAACATGATGTCTTGAACCCTCCGGATTTTGGTGTAAACCGAGACAACATATATAACCCAGCTTCATTTTCTCGTAGAGCTAAGTTCTCTATTGGGTTCATTTTGACCTTGAACTTTGCCTGGTTAGTTGATATATCTCGGTTTTCACGGTTTTTAACCATTCTTTTTAGTGTCTTTTTGAGTCTTTTATACTTATTTAGAGTCTTTTAGTCCTTTAAAAAGTCTTTACAGGTTTTAGGTTGACTTGGAAGAGAATTTGGAATTTTGGAGCGAAAATGCAGTTTTGGAAATGCAGGACAGTGCAGAAGGGTCAGAAGTTTGCCATTCACTGAATGTCTTCCCGATGTCGGATTGCAATGATTTTTGGACACAAGATAGCTCTTTGAGTTAGCTTTCAGTTGGGACTGGTTTCATGTCATTATCATCAGTGGTTCAAAAGTTATGCCCGTTTTACTGAAGACAGGTCGATTTGGCCAGCAGCTGAAGCAGATGCAGAGTGAGACCTCCGATCGATCGATCCACTATTGGATCGATCGATCCACTTTTGCGTGATATTTTAAGATCGACCACGGCACTCCCGATCGATCGATCCAACCCTGATCGATCGCTCCAACCCTGATCGATCGATCCAACCCTGATCGACCGATCCAGTCCAAAAACGAGAAAATAGAAGAATTTCCAGATTTGTCCAGATTGTCCTTATCTCTTTAGGTTTCGACCAAAACCTGTTTAGAACTATAAATAAGGGTTTCTAAGCCATTATTTAGGCCATGCTTTCATCTCCATTCCAACTTTTCATACCTCATCTCTCAGAGAAGATTTCTTATACTCTTTTCTTATTTCAATTCAATTATTATGGAGTTTTATTCATTCATTGCTTGTTTATCTCTTGTCATGTCTGAGTAGTCTGCTAGTTAGGTTTTAGGGTTTCAAAGGATTTCATGAATCATTGAATTAGACATAGATAGGGATTTATCATTGTTAATCTTCACCTATTGTTGTGCCCATTGCTTAGACTGAATTGATCACTTAGTCTCTGATTTAGGGTTTAACCTATTCTCCAAAAGCTTATAGGTTGCTTGATAGAACATAGGTGAGCGAATTGTCCTTAACCAACGAAAGCTGATGTTAAGGCAATTCGTGAACATATTGAACCTGCCTGTTGAATGCTTGTCTGTAATTCTAAGTTCAAACGACAGTTTAGAATCTTAGGTTGCTAGACAAAGTAATTGGTGCCACGACAGTGGATTGATTATATAATTCTGTTTAAGTTCGAGATTGGTGTTTAATTCATTCCCTGAATAATTGTCTGATTCTTGATTTGTGATTTCCTGCGAATTTTTCTGAAGCCTAGCGCTTTTTAATTCATTGTTTACAACAGTTAGTCTTATTTCTTGTTCACCAACAACAAACCCCTTTTTTATTCTGTCTTAGCTTCCTAATCAATCTCTATAATCTGTAGTGTAACAATTGATCCTCGTGGATTCGATCCCTAAGTACTGCAACGTATTAGGGTTATTTGCATAGACCCGAGTGAAAGCTCTAACTATCAAATTGGCGCCGCTGCCGGGGATCAATTGCGTTGCCTTCAGATTTGAGACTGATATTTAGTCTAAGATCTTACTAATTTCGTTTTATTTTTGCTTTCTTGTGTGTTTCAGGTGCATGCCTAGAAGGAGTGAAGGCTCTGACAACCTCCTGCATCTGACTAACGAAGAACTTGCAAGAACAGAACGAACCAACAGAAAAGCGAGAAAAGAGCAGTCAAGGCCAGCCAACATGGGCGATAATCTTGACAACCAGGCACTAGCTGATGAGCTCCAAGCTATGCGACAGCAAATGCAACAGTTGCTGCAGCAGCAACAACAGCAGCAGCAGCGTGCCATTGGGGATGTTGACACTCCCCATGTCTTCTACCAGAACAGAGCTGCCATTTGTCCGCCAGAGATCGCTAGGCAGGATTATGAGATCAAGCCTCAGATGATTGGATTGGTGAAGCAGCATCTATTCCATGGGTTACCTGCTGAAAACCCGATGGATCACATTGAGAACTTTGAGGAAATCTGCAGTACTACGAAATCAAATGGGGTACCTGCTGATTACCTCAAATGCAAGCTGTTTCCCTTTTCTCTATCAGATAAAGCATTGAGATGGTTTAAGGCACTACCTGCAGGATCGTTGAGGTCTTGGGCTGAATGCAGAGCTGCTTTTATCGATCATTTTTACACCAAGTCCAAGACAGCTTCTCTGAGGAACAAGATCACTGCTTTTGGGCAACACTCAGGAGAATCTTTCTGTGAAACTTGGGAGAGATATAAAGAATACCGCAGAGAGTGTCCTCACCATGGGTATTTAGATGAGCAGATTCTGAGCATATTTTATGATGGAGTCAACTGGGACTATAAGAACGCTCTCAATGCTGCTAGCAACGGAGATTTTATGACAAAGACTATCGCTGGAGCATATGAGCTTATAGAGAATTTAGCTGCAAGTTCTAGTACTCGCTGTCCAGAGTATCATCGCTCCAACAAGGTCAGCAGTGTTGATTCTCAGAGATATGATGAGCTAAATGCAAAGGTGAGTCTGTTGATGAAGGCAAATCAGAAAGGAGTTCAGCAGTGTGAATATGGTACAGAAGCTATTTTTTGTCAAGAGATTACTGAAGGTGCTGCTGATGAATTTCAAGAGGTGAGTTATGTGAATGGACAGGGTTTTGTGCAGAATAGGGGTTTTAACCAGAACTACAGAAATCATCCTAATCTATCCTACAGGAGCACAAACGTCGAAAATCCTCAAGATCAAGTCTACCCACAGCAAACAGTTGCTTCAGGCCAACAGTTTCAGAAAAAAACGTTCGTGCAAAATTCGGGCGTCACAGGTACTCAGGGGTTTACAGGACAGACGAGCGTGCAAAATCCGGGTTTTCAGAATCAGTTTCAGAGTTGTTTTCAGCAGAGTCAGCCGTTCAATAATTTTCAGACACCTGCAAACTCAACCAGCGGTACTCAAGACAAGCTCGAAGCTCTTATGCAGTAACTCCTACTTCAGCAGCAAAAATCTTCTACTGAAATCCACACTAAGGTTGACAACATGTACAATGATCTCAACAACAAGTATGAAGCTGTTACAAATCACATGAAGCTGCTTGATACTCAGGTTGCTCAGACTGCAGAAGCAGTTAAAAGACAGCAAGGTGTTTTTCCAGCGAAGGGTGAGCAGAACCCGCGGTCTGGAGATGGTTCTGGCAGCTCAAAAGCTCATGTGCATTATATTGGGGATGAAGAAAAAGCTGCTTCTGAGAGAAGGTTAGAGATCATGCTGCAACAAGTTCTAGATGGACAAAGCAAAAACTCTCAGGAGATATCTGATCTTGCTTGGAAGTTTGAAGGTTTGAGTTGTGAGTTTCAGCGCAAAGTAAAGACCAGAGAGAATGCAGTGAGTCCAGACAGATCAATCTCCTCCCAAACAGATCGATCCAGCTCTCCAATAAAATACCATCAGCAGCCGTCTCCACCGCCACCTGAACCTTCGAGTCTAGCCCCACATGTACCAAAAATTCCATATCCTTGTGCAGTTAAGCCTCCTCCATTCAAGCTTCTACCAAAGCTTGCCGATCCAGGGAAGTTTGTGGTCATCAATGGGATTGCTTTTGAAGATTCTCTGTGCGACTCTGGATCTACAGTGAATATCATGTCTGTGGATATCACGCGAAGATTAGGGATTGATGATATTCAGCCTTCTGATATGACCCTCCAATTCGCTGATGCCACAGTATCATCATCACAAGGATGCATCAGTGATCTCCAGGTGCGAATTGGCAAATGTTTGATGCCTTGTGACTTTCAGGTTGTTGACATGAGTGAGGGAGCCTACATGCCTCTGATCCTGGGAAGACCGTTCCTCGCCACAGCAGGAGCACTTGTTGACTTGCCACAAAAGCGAGTATGTCTTTCAGCAGTCGATAAAGGTCTCTTTTACAATGTTGTTCCACCGAAAAACAGCAAGCAGAGTGGTTTTTTTGTAGCTATTGGGGAGAATGAGCTGAATGTCACACAACACTCTAAGTCTGGGGGACTGCCTAAGGGATCCCGTGTCACTCTAACACCTCTGAAGCGTGTAGATGACACCATTGAGTATAAGGTGAAGAGCAAGGGTATGTCTAAACCTTTCTTTCAGGTGAAAGCGATCATCACTCCAGAACTCAAGGCTAAGGGACAAGAGGCAATTGATGAGATGATGAGAAAGGTCCTTTGTCTAAGACAACACCCACCCCACCCTGATCCTCCTGAGGATCCACCACACTGTGCCTAAACAGCACTCAAGTCGAGCTAATGACTTTAACCAAACGCTTGGTGGAAGGCAACCCACAGGTATGTGTCTTTCTTTTTGTTTTGTTTTCTTTTGTTTTTTGACAATTCTACTTTTATATCTCATGTAAAACAACAATAGAGCATCGGTATTTCTAAGATGAACATATCCTTAAGGCCCTGGTAAGTCCTTATTCCATTTTTTTCGATTCATCTTCTCTATGCGTGCTCTCCTTCAGGGTTATTTTCACACCGAGACGGTGTGAATTAAGTCTGGGGGAGGGTACTTCGTATGACTAATGCCATTTCTCTGTTTTGTTTTCTTTGTTTCTTGAGTCGTTTTGTGTTTTTATTGCGTCGATTTTGTGATTGTTGCACTCTTTTTTCCTGAAAAGGTTTTAACGAGGCATCAATTGAGTCAGTTTGAGTCGTTTTATTGAGTCAAAATACTGTTGAAACTATGAACTTTTCTTGAAACTAATCCCTTTTTACTGACACTTGATGAACCATTGCCATATTAGTTGATTGCAGATTTTACTAGGTAGAACGTCATAGGTGGAAAAATGAAACTGAGAAGGTTTGAATTTCTGGAGTTTTTGAGAAATCCAGCGTTGACTCCGCACCAAACGAACTTTAACTTCTCATCTTGGGGCTTGGTATACATCGAACACGACTTTTTTCAAGATAAGTATGGTGCAATCTCTCTCTATATAATGATAATAAGATCCTAGTTTATGAACAACAGCTTGAGTTCCTTCAAAAGAACTATGACGGCAAGCCTCACATACGCGTCTCCTCACAAGGAACACGACAGTGATTAGCTCCAATTCTTGAATCCAAGATAGGGTTGTTCAAGAGTGATTTCACATACGCGTCTCCTCACAAGGAACACGATAGTGACTAACTCTAGTTCATCATACAATATAAATGCTAAAAAAAAAAAAGTGAAATGAAGAGAGAGATTGCATATGATTGGAAGGGAAAGAGTCCACAAGTTCTTTGATCGATACTCCCTCGATGAGACTACACGTCTAATGAATTATAGGAATCAACAATGGAGATCTCAGATTTCTCTAAGGAGTTTAAGCTGTATCAGGTGGGTTGCTAAGCCTATGATTACTATGCTGACATATTTTCTAATTTTGGCTTTGTGGTATGTGGATTCAAAGGTGCTGGTAGATGAGGAGTTCTGAGATATGGTGAGTTTCTGTTTTTAAACCTCGACCCTTTTCTCTGTAGTTTGCTTGAGGACAAGCAAAAGACTAAGTCTGGGGGAGTTGATATATCTCGGTTTTTAACCATTCTTTTTAGTGTCTTTTTATCTTTAAAGGTTGTCTTGAGTACCGTGAAAACCCTAGTGCCATTCCCTTTGATGATTTTATAATGTGATCTTGTGACCAACCTTTAATATTTGGATCCATAGGTTGTCATTCAAATTTATAATCAATTTTAGATTATACATCATTTGAGATCAATTGTTTAATGGTTTCACTTTATCTACTTATAGGATAAGTTTTACCATTATACATAAAACTTAATGCCCGAACTATAACCTAATTGCTATCAGGGTGTGCACATAAAATCGGCATTGGTTTATACCATATCATATTATATTCTTAGAGATTTATGAAGCTATTAATTTGTGTCATTACACCACAAAAGTGGAGGTTATAAAAGATATAAAGCATGATATTAAATCATTGACTTAATCATCTTTTTAATGAGATATTTTATGTTAATGACCTAAAATTTAGTGTTGTGTGGTATTACACAAACTAAAAATTATTACACCAAATATAGGTTATTGGGCCCCGAAATCCCATATACTAAAACCCGTTCTAAACCCACAATTGAGCTCGAGTCCGTATGGACTTCACTCAACCGCGCGCATGTGGTTTAACATTGTTGGGTTATCTTTTTCTAATGTGGTCTCAAGGTTATGAACCTACCAAGACTTATCCAAAATATATGAATATGGATTTTCACCTCAATTTTCAGTGTGGTACATTTCTAAGTTGCCCACTTTGGACCTCCATTTCTCATTCAAAATGAACTTTAATTTTTACATATGAGTGCATTATTTTATAGTGATCGTGGCGACGATTTTCGCTAGACACCCCCATACTTTCAAGTATTTGTACAAAATTACTTGAGCTCTCCACAATTTATATGTTTTTTTGCAAATAATTTTTTGTGGTATTTTGTTAAAATTATTATTTTTTGGTAAGCAACACTTCCCCCACATTTTCTGAGAATATTTCTTTTTCAACAAAAATGCGTACATATTTTCTATAGAGTTTTGATTTTTTTTTTCCTGTAACTCTATGAAAATTTCGGATTTCACCGAAAAACCATCGAAATATGTATATAACATAACTCCACAAATATATGTAAATATTTCGGATTTCACTGGGAAACCATTGAAATATGTATATAGCATAACTCCGCAAATATATGTAAATATTTTGGATTTCACCGGAAAACCATCGAAATAGCTTACGCAACTCGGCAACCAAAGGTTCCGAGGACAAAGTCTCATAGTGTAAGAGCTTTAGTGTTTCGCGAATCTGCCGTACGACCTTCACGTAAACAACATTTTTTCAGGTTAAGTCGGTTCTCTCCCATGTATGATTTTGCATAATGGAGTTGATCCCACTATTGATAGCTTCCTTCCAAGAAGGTGCATCTGGTGTTGACATGGCTGCTGAGTATGTTCTAGGTTCATTTTCTAAAGAAAAACCATCATAAAATCATCGCCAAATGATTTTTCTTTTCGAGCTCTTTTCCTCTGTCTCAGTTCAATTTCAGTGTTTTCATCAACTGAAGCTTCTGAGGTGCTTGCTTCACAAATGGAAGAGTTTGCATCTCTTTGTTCACGTGTCCGTTTCAGATTGTCCTTTTCCTTACAAGGAAACACGTTTTCAAAGAAAAATGCATTTCTAGATTCTATTACTGTAATTTCTCGAATATCTGATATTTCAGATTTGTGAACTAGAAACCGATACGCACTACTTTTATGTGCATAACCTATGATATATAGTCTACAGTTTTAGGTCCTATCGTGGCCTTTTTTTAGGAGGTGGTACAACTACTTTAGCCAGGCACCCCCACACTTTCAGGTATTTACACGATGGTGCAGTACCTTTCCAAAGTTCATATGGCGTCTTGCCAGTAACTTTGTGCGGTATCTTGTTGAGGTTATAATTTGAGGTAAGCAGTGCTTCCCCTCACATGTTCTGAGGTAACCCAGATTCTTGCAACATTGCATTCATCATTTCTTGTAGAGTTTGGTTTTTCTTTTCCGCAACTCCATTAGATTCTGGTGAGTAAGGAGCAGTTGTTTGATGGATAATGTCATGTTCTTGACAAAACATTAAATGGTCCATCATATTCGCCTCCTCTATCACTTCGAACAATTTTGATCGTTTTTCGAGTTGGTTTCGACCTCAAGTTTATATTCCTTGAATTTTTTCCAATGCTTTATCTTTGTGTTGTACCAAATAAATATAACAATATTTTGTGCAATCATCTATGAATGTGATAAAATATTTTTTACCGCCTTTTGTTTGTATATATTTCAAATCACACAAGTCTGTGTGTATTAAACCAAGAGGTTCGGTTATTCTTTCGACTTGAGGTGATGGTGTTTTTGTGAGTTAGGCCTGTACGCACACTTCACATTTGTCTTTGCATTTAGGAATCATGTTCAAAATTATTAACCTCTGGATAGATTTATAATTCACATGTCCTAATCTTTCATGCCAAATATTAAAAAACTCAACCAAATAAGCAATAGGGTTATTGTCATTCATTGTATCATTGGGTACAACAACATTATCAGGATGGACATCAATTACAGCCATTTGATAAGTCCATTCTTAACATAACACTTGCTACTTCATACACGTTAGTACTTCCAGGAGTAAGTAAGGGTTTATTCTCCTGAAGGAACTTGTCTAACTTCAGCGTGATGAGAAAGAACAACATCTTTTGTTGCCATGTTTTGAAGCCTTTGCCATCAAACTTATCAGGCATAAGTCCGACACTCACAACACTAGGTACTGTTGGGACAGCATGGTTCACCTCAGCGGGCACATTCAGTGCTGAATTGCCAGAACTGAAAAGGATTCGGCGTGGTGTCTGACCAGTTCCTCCAGCAGATGTCATAACATAAAGTGGATTTATTGAGTTAAGATTGTAGGACCGCTAAAAAATGAACGAGTAAATTGCAAATATAAATCAATATAATGAAACAATATTCAACATAATACTGATATATAAACATAATAAAAAAATAATTTCAACAAGAATCGTATGAACGAGACCGAAGAAATCACAGAGTCGAGATACGATCTCTTTCCTTAACTCCATAAATCGCCCGTAGTGTCACGGCTTATAGCGATTCTTGAATCCCAGGATAAAACTGTGTGAAACTGTTTACGTACACTGTAAAACTGAATCTACGAACTTAGCACAAACGATATACTCTCGACTTACTTAAGACGAAGAGAAGAGAAGGAGATTGCTGAGACTATTTGAGTTTGAGAGATTTCAAGCTTTTGTTTTTCTCTGAGGTTTTAGAATGAATGAGATTACTCCTCTATTTATAGTAGAGGGTGAGCTGAGAAGATAAGTTCAACGAGAAGATAAGAAAATCTATTCAAATATTATCTCAAAGAACATATGCAGAATTCAGACCAAATTCGTGCGTGCGAAAATCGTGCATGTGAAAATCGTGCAACAAATAACTTGATTCAATCTGAATTCAAAATTTTAAAATTAGATTTATCCAATATATTATGCAAAATTTTTTTAAGGGAAATATTGATAAAATTAACAAATTTTTATCCCAAATAAAATTATTTTAGTGGACCTAAATCCCACATTCATCAAAACCCAAAGTCCAAGCCTAGCTTGATTATTTCTAATGTTTTTGCATAATGACCCTTTCACTCTTTTTTAAAAACGTGATAAAATAACACTTCCAACTTATACACTTTCCATTCTCATTTTTTTACATATAAATATATTATATAATAATATACATCGCAAGTCAAAAAACTCAAAATAAAATTCCAACCAAAAAAAAAATACACTCCATTTTATCGGACGGCTGAGAATGGTCACAGTGTATATATAGTTCCCTGTAGTTTGACTTTATAACATTGATTGATGCGCAATCTTCGGTTTACACATCAAAAGCATTTCCCACTCGAGTCCCTTGGACCAAAGAAGAAGTCGTTGGCCATAATTATAAATCTTTCTATTATACATAAAAATTCCTTACTATAATTGAAAACATTTCTAAAAGTCAATTTTACTTTTTATGCAATTAAACATTTCTAAAGTTGCTCTCCTTCTCCATTCTCCTCCACAATATCTATCAGTAATTTAGTACATCGATATCTACAAAGCTTCCACAAATTAAGAACAACAACGACGGCAATTGAAAAGCTTGATTTCAATTAGAGTACACACTACTTTTTTCCTTCTTTCCATACCAGCTCAATATCGATGTTCCTGCATCTCACCCGACATTTTTTTAATTTAAACATGTCACGAAGTAAACTCAAGTGCGACATGATACTACGATACCTTGATACTGCGACTTGTCTATATATCTGCCATATCGTCTTTTTTTTTTTTCGCAACAAAGGTGTGTCCATGTTCTTCTTATTTGTTTCACTGTTCTATTCCTAACGTTACTGTTGTCGTTGGATTCAAAAGTAGCTCAGCTAGTGAGCAAAGAAAAATCGAAAAAATTAGCCTTTTTCGTATTAATATGTAAAATCAAGTGTGAAGAGAGACGAATGTTAAAAGAGCTTGACCAAGACCTAATGTTGATACAGACTGATGATGGAAACATTTTGTGCGGCATTGCTGGAGACCCATGCATGATTTGATATTCTACAATGCATATTACTCTATGAACTTCATTTTGACCATCCGGTTAAAGATGATACACCCAAGACATTACTCATATCTAAACCTAACTTGTCAGCAAAAAAAAAAAATTATTTACATCCCGTGAACTCCGGTCAGATATAATCGAGACTAGTAGCATGTGAGTTCTAATGACGTTTCTTTGAAATCGTTATGAAGTCACCAATTGATCGATAATCCAAATAAACAAAAACTGATCAGACAATCCATAAGAACTCACCAATTGATCGATAATCTGTGAAATTTGTATGAAAAGTTTGAAAACTTTTGACAAAACTTAAAACTTGGTTAGGTTTTTTACATGAACGTGTGAAGAACGATGACAAAAGACTCGAGTGGAAGATTAGTTAAAACTATTTTAGGTTTATTTAATTAACAAAAAACTTAACAACAAATGGGCCATTGGAAATATAATAATAATTGGGCTTGGGTGTAGAAGTCCATTTTCCTAAGACTTAATTGGTGAACCATAAGGGTGGGGTATGAATACTTTAGCCTTCATAATTTAAACCATTTGCTTTCTAAGTCAACGGCTAGCTTCAAGAGTTGATGAAAGCCTAACAATCTCTGAACACGATGTGGAAGACTCTCGATCCTCCTCCCATCTTTTCTTGATGTTGCAACTATATATTATATTAGTTTTGTATAGTGGAATGTGGAAGATTCTATTTGCATCTATGGTCGTAAACCGTAAAGAATCATGTGACGGCTAGATCTGACGGCCCACGTGTCGCTGATATCGCTATCTTTTCCTATGGTTTTGGACATTTGTGAATGATGATGATATAATTGTGTATATCTACTAAAGATGAAGATTTATATGGTGTAAGAAAAAGAAGAGATAAAGATTCTTATCTGGTTAACACTTTGAATCTAATGTAAAAAACTCAACAATTGCGTTAATAATTGTAATCGATGTGAAAAAAAAATTGTAATCGATGTTAAATCTAATATTTTATATTAATTATTAATAAGTAATTCAAATTAATATTATTCAATTTTTTGATAGATTGATGCAACACATTTTTTTTAGTGAATTAGAACAAATATGTGATTTTGTAAGAGTGTAATTACACTTTCAATGTACATTTTTGTATATTATATTAGTCGTATAGGGAAATGCGTAAGATTCCGTTTGATCGTGAGATAAAATACTCTTTGATCTATGGGTAAATAAGTGAAACAGTCATGTGATGGCTGCATCTGACGGCTCACGTGTCGGTCGCAGTCGCTCTCTATCCACTTTCGGTCCCAATAAGGCTGTCCATATGGAGTCTTCTTCCCATCCTTTTGGACATTTGTGAATGATGATGTAGATTTGAGTACTCTTTTTTCCAATTAAATTTCTGAAAACAAGATATTAGATTGACAGATAGAGTTAGTCTCCTCCTAAGAGCAAACCATATTCTCTACGAAAATGAGCAATGTGATTGAACAGAAAACAATGATATATAGAGAAACTGAAAATCCCGAGTTCACCATTCTACTTTTGGTGGGACATCGATTCATAATAAACAACCAGAAGAGAAACTTATGTCTTGGTATCCCTCCTGACAACACAATATATATTTTCTCCAATTTACCTTTAATTGTATGATAACCATCTCATGTTGCATGTCTTTCTCTCCTTACTTCATTGGACCACCATTCATAAGTGTTACTTTTATTTAATTTTACTGTCGTGAGATAAGTTTAAAAATTGACTTGTTTCTCTGAATCCTACTGCAAGTAACCTCCAGTTTTGCCCATTCCATAATATGGACAGTGTAACTATAGTTTCGGTTCCCAACATTTCTTCCTGTCAAGTTGAAATAAGTGGTCAGGATTTCAAAATGTGACCATTTGTCTGTCCATAACTAGCAATCCCTTCCATTTCCAATTCTTAAAGTTCTTGTTCTTATTGCACAAAAAAATAAGTTCTTGTTCTCTGTTGTTAAACGAGTTTGTTTGATTTGATCATTATAAATTAATGGGTGAATGCATGAATTCTAAGAGTTGTCATGATACTTTACATAAAGGTCTACAAATGGTTAAGAAGAAATTATGTATTATGAATTTGACGAAGTTTCAATAATTATTATTTTGTATTGTGATAATTTCACGGATCTCGAGCCTAGGATACTTTCTTTACAGGTCCCATTTCATGACTCATCATCCTTATCTATAGCTCTGTCACCTTCCACGTTGCACTTTGCTATTTCCACACCCTCCTCACTCCTATTCTTTTGTCCTAAAATTAATTTCAAAATTGATATAACTTTTAGATTGAATCTTCCGATTATAATAAACATTAATGATATACATATTTTACAAATTTAGGATTAGTAGTTGAAAAGTAAGTAATATATATTCAATAAGCAACCAGTAAAATAAAGTCACCAAACTTTTTCATTGGCGTGGCCAGTAGTGAGAATTATTTTTTTAAACTATAAATAAAAATCAAGATATTTTGATAAGGTGTCTATAAAAGTCATATACCACCACCAAGTGTTTCACTGTCTACAAAATCATTGAAGAGCAACCAAAAAAAAAAAGAAAAAGAAAAAGATGGTTCTGCTAGAGAAGCTTTGGGATGATGTGGTCGCTGGACCTCAGCCTGACCGTGGCCTTGGCCGCCTCCGTAAGATCACCACCCAACCTATTAATACCAAAGGTAACTTATCATATTATATATATAAAAACACTTGTAGCTTAATCAAAAACTAGAATTAGAAATAATTGTGAATATGGGAAGATATAGGAGAAGGGATTAGTAAGGTGATGCATAGGTCGTTGACGATGCCTGCGGCAGTGAGCCCCGGAACTCCGACGACTCCGACGACTCCGACAACTCCAACGACGCCACGTAAGGATAACGTGTGGAGGAGCGTCTTTAATCCGGGAAGCAACCTCGCCACTAGAGCCATCGGCTCCAACATCTTCGATAAACCCACCCATCCAAATTCTCCATCCGTCTACGACTGGTAACTAAGATTTTTTCATTTTAATTTCATATAGTATGATTATAACTTAGTCTTAGACTCTTAGATGTCGTAGTATAGAGAGAAACAAGTAATTTGATCTGTTTTACTTTTAAGATTGTGACTTATGAAACAAAGAACCGGATGAATCTAGGAACGATTAGGTTGGCTTAGTCCGGTTATTGTTTTTTTTAACATATTACCGGATATTTTGGTATGTGTCAGCGTCGATAACGAAGCTCAAAGGAAGGAACACGTGGCACTGTGTTTAGTGGGCGCGTGGATTAAATGAAAAATTTATTCTGTTTTACAAATCAACAACCTTCCTTTTTGTGCATATGGTATATTATCATTAACTCACACTCTTAACTCGTAACCAAAGTTTTTAGAGTGCTAATCACAGCCGTTGATTTTTTTTTTTCGAAGTATTGAGATCATGAGTTGATGGTTTCACTAATTGACCGGACGTGTGGTGTTCGCAGGTTGTACAGCGGTGAGACAAGGAGTAAGCACCGTTAGGGTTGGTCCGGATGGAGTGACATGTAAATACGGTGACCAGATCTTCCGCCATGTGTCTGTATACTTATTTTTTTCACCTTAGTTTTGACTGTTTTTGTGAGACGGGGATGTTTTCTTTTGTACATAAACTGTCTTCCACCTACGCAATGCGTGTTAGCTTCTGTTTTGTGCTGTTTTTTGCAAGTTCTTTTTTTTTTTTGTATTTTCGAGTTGTGTAGTTGCAAGTTGGCGGTTGGATCTTTCACTATCACGTTGGATTTTGGCGGTGGTGATGCGTTTGCTTTAATGTTAAATAAATAAGCATATTTTTTGTTACCATTGCCTCAGTTTACAAAGTATCATTCGCCTTTTTTTTACTTTCTCTTATGAATGTAAATGTCATTAAAGAATAAGATGGCTTAAACTTTACAAAATTTTGCCTCACCAGCATAAAAAGCTTATTTTGCCAAAAGAAAAACAAAAAAGATTAAAGGAGACTAGGAATGGAGATTTCTTACTATCTAGTGAGCCAAATGCTGATCAGGTTAGCAAAGTTTTCCCTGGATTCCTTGGGCACCAGAGACAAAAAGGTATTGATATGTTGAAACCAGGAAAATCGTGGTACCATCTTTGGTAGGCTTGGACAAAAGTAACTGGTACCGAAAAACCGAACCGAATCGAACCGAAAAACGGTTCTGGTTATGTTACGGTTACAACTAATATACCCGACGATTCTTTTTCTCTGGTACCATCGATATTGGTTACTAACCGAAACCGAACCTATACCACTCGGTTACACCGAATAACCGAAAACATATATATTATATACACATTAGTATTTATTACACATATAACGATTAATGAATTAAGAATATATAGTTTCTTTTGTCGATTCAACTTCACTCTATTCTCTAAAATCGAAAACCTATCTCCTTCTTTACATAAAACAAAATCCCTAAATTAAAACTGGAATCTCTAACTCACCCTAATCTTTCTCAAGATGTAGAAGAAATCTTTCAAACTTTTCATTCTCTGTACCCAGAAGCTGCTTTATCGAGAAATCACTCCGAGGTAATTTGTTTAATTTCTTAAAGATTGCATTTAGGGTTTATTGAGCATCTGCTTGTGAGTTGTGTGCTTAAGTTTGCTCATTGCTGTTTCGATTTAAGGTTATTGTTTAGATTTCGGGTTGATGTTTCGATTTAAGGTTGTTCTTTTGTTTTAAGATTACTGATGTCTTGAAGCTTTTATCTTTTGTTTGGATCTTTTAATCTAACAATATAGTTTCTTTTTGTGTTTATCTCTAAGTCTAAGGTTCTGATTTTTGTTTTGATTTGATGGAGTTTGATGAATTTTGGGTTTTATCTTTTGCTATTTGGGTTCAGATTGCTGTGATCACATTGAGCTTGTGGGTAATTTAAATTTTTGTTATCATGTTCTTGATAATGTAGATAAGCTATAATTTTTCCTACTCACTGTTAGCTTTGAACACATAGTTCGTGTGGCTGAAAATTCTTAAAGTTTCTTGATTTAATTTGAATAAGAAGATAAGTTGCAAGGATTTATTTTAATATGAAATTTCTTGTGGTAGCTATTAACTCATGCTTTTTTCCTGTAAGGTTTACGTTTTCCAACTAAGCAGCATATAAATCCATTGATTCATAGATTTATGATAGAAGCTAATTTATTTTTTTTGAAATTTCTTCTCATGTCCCTCTTGTTCACAGTGGCACATTATTTGTGAGTTTTTTTCCTATCGTACCCATTGATCTGTTTTTCTTATTATTTGTGTTGTCTAGTTATGTTAGTAAATTAAATTTCTTGTCAAATTTTCCATTTGGAGTGCATAAGTGCATTCTGTTTATATCTGCAGTATGTTGTTATACCGAAACAACAAGAATTTCATTCATTAAGCCCTTGTTGATTTGTGTTCGATTTGCTCCACTTAAATTGACACTATGTTACTTTAGCTCATTTGTCAAAAGTTGACCAGTAGCGTTTTGTTTTGATGGAGTTTGATGAATTTTTGGTTTTATCTTTTGCTATTTGGGTTTAGATTTTTATGATCACATTGAGGTTGTGGGTAATTTTTTTTTCCATGTTCTGATTCAATTGTAGATTTGGAATTGATTCATTTTGTTTTTGATTATTGATAATTTGATATCTGTTTTTATTATTCTACTTTTGAATATCGTTTTTGAGTTTGATATTTGTTTTCGTTATTCTATATATGTTTTTGAGTTTGATTTTATTTGTGTCATGTAGATGGTTTCTTGTGAAGAAGGCGATGATATGTCTGATTCTGAACCTAAAATTGAAACACCGTGTTCTGCAAATAAAGGCAAGAGGAAGAAGCCTAGGTCTGATGTTTGGAAGCACTTCAGCAGAAAGATGGACAATTACGACACATGTATTTGTAACTACTATGGTAAAGAACGTTCATGTCTAACTTATTCTGGCACCACCAACTTGAAAAAACATCTAGAAGCCTGCAAACAACACCTGGTATGGCTCGCTGCTAATAAAGAAAAAGATCAAAGCCAAACAGTGTTAACTCCTAGTGATGATGGTGGTAATTTTAGGTTAAACAAAGTTTCTGAAAACGAATTTAGGGAAGCTTCTAATGAACTGTTGGTTTTAGCTGAGTTGCCTTTATCTTTCATAGAGAGCTTAGCTTGGAGGCTTTTATGCAATAGACTTCATTTATACAAGCCTATTTCTAGGAGAACATCAGCTAGAGACATTGTCCAGATGTATGTTAGAAAGAAAGCAGAAATTAAGAGAATTCTAGGGGATAACAAACAGAGGTTGTCGCTGACTACTGATATATGGACTACTCTGAATACTGGAGTTAGTTATATGGTGATAACAACTCACTATGTTGATGCTAATTGGGAATTAAGGAATCTTATTATAGGTTTCAAAAATATTTTTGATCATAAAGGTGCATCTATTTGCAAAGTTCTTCTTGAGTGTTTAGCTGAGTGGGATATAAGAAAGGCATTTTGCATCACTGTTGATAATGCCACATCTAATACCTCAGCTATAAAGACATTTAAGGATGAATTCAAGAAACTTGGAATGCACTAGTCTTGAAAGGTGAGTTTTTGCATATAAGGTGTGCAACTCATATTCTGAATTTAGTGGTGAAGGAAGGGTTGCAAGAGATAGATAGCTCAGTGGCTGCAGTTAGAAATGGTGTTCAGTTTGTGAGGTCTTCCACAAATAGACTTAAATCATTTGAGCTACGAGTTGAAACTGGAAATATTGCAAGGGAAAGCTTGCCTTTAGATGTGAAGACTATATGAAATTTGACTTATCTAATGCTTAATACATCACTGAATTTTAGAAAGGCATTTGATAAGATGGAACAAGAGGATAAGATGTATAACGACTATTTTCTTGAAACTGTGGAGGGAAAAAAATGGATTGGACCACCATATGCAGTTAACTGGGAAGGACTGGATTCTTTGCTCAAAGTTCTTGTCTTGTTTTACAATTCCACATTGGTTTTTTCAGTCTCAAATTCTGCTTGCTCGTACAAATGCTATAATGAGATTGTCACCATAGCTAGAAACCTTGACAACTATATAATTAGTGGTAATGAAGCATTACGGGACAAAGTCACATATATGATAAAGAAATTAGATAAGTATTGGAATCTATTTGGGGACATGAACAAGTGTCTTTGATCCAACAAAAAAGTTGAAGTTTGCTCAGCTTTGTTTTGATAAGTTGTATGAGAAAGAAACTGTAGAGGATACTCACATTAATGATTCAGTCATGGACATATTGAAGCGGCTGTTTGAAGAGTATAATTGTTCTGTGAACAAAAGTGGCAGTGGTGTTTCAGTTTCATCGTCTCAGTCCCAAGGGAAATGTTCTCAATCTCAGTCATAAGATCAAGTCGGGGTGAAGCTTTTGAGAAAATGGATGTGTCTGGAATAGAAAATATGGAGGGGGTATACAATGAGCTTGTAAAAAAAACAGGATTTCAAGATCCAAGTAATGAGTTGGAGTTGTATTTAAAAGAGAATGTGGAGAATCCAAATCTGATGAGAGGTTCAGAGTTTAAGGTATTATCATTGTGGAGGAAAAACAGTTTGAAGTAAATGGTTCTATCACTAGTAGTTAGGGATATACTTGCAATGCAAGTGTCTTCAATAGCCTCTGAATATGCATTTAGCACTATTGGTAGAATTTTAGATCCATACAGGAGCTGTTTAACTGCCTACATGATCGAAATGTTGATGTGCACCGAGCAATGGCTGAAATGTGAAATGCGGTTGAATGACAAAGGAGTTGTAACAATTCAACAAATGTTTTCTGATGTCCAGTTTCAAGATGATCTTATGAAAGGTAATTTCTCTCCTTATAACTGTTTTTAATCCGAGTACTCTTATGTTCTTATGATTTTAAAATTCATTATTATTATGTTCTTTACTGTCTTTAGAGTTTGAAGAGGAGTTCAACTTCAAAGAGAAAGGAGTCTAAGAGGTGGTCAAGAATAGGTGGTCAGTCGTCAGGTATGTCATATGTGTGTTTTTGATCCTTTTGGTGGTTTTCTTGGATTGTCTTTATGCTTTATGCCATCCGTGTGTTTTTTTTCCTCTGGATCCTTTTGGTGGTTTTCTTGGACTGTGTTTATGTTTTGTATCACACGTTTTTAATAGTGGAATCTTATTAAAAAAATTGTATGCAGGGACATGAAAACGAAGTCAAAAGTGTGTCATGGAATGCATCTGGTTCTGAGAATCTGAGATCATTGAAAGCTGAAACCGTGATGTGCTTGATGGTCTCATTGTCTCTCATCTCCCATTTGTTCTCATGGCCTCATTGACTCTCATCTCCCATTTACTTTTATCAAGCTACTTATGTTATTGTTTGTGAATTGTGATATTTTGAAGTTGGTGTCATTTTTAACTTTGAAGTTTCTGTTACTTTTAAGTTTGTGACTTTGTGTTTCACTTTTCAACTTTGATTGTTTTTGAATCGGTATTGGTTTTTATTTATTTCGGATTTTGGTTACAATTTCGGATTTTGGTTACTGTTTCGGGTAATTGTTACTAAAATAACCGAAAAAACCAAAACTGGTACCGAACAGAAGGTTACCCGATTTTAAATGGTATTTATCGATTCTTCAAATTTATAACCGAACCGAACCGAAACCAATTGATACTGAACCGATACCAAACCGAAAATGTTCGGTACCTATATGGTTCTTAAATTTCAGTAACCGAATAACCGATACCGATCGATATATATTCGAAACCGAAACCAAAATCCGAATGTTCAGGCCTAATCTTTGGCCATCATTTACGAGGTTTTTCAACTCACGGAGTAACATTGCTTTCTAAGGTTTTTAGAAGATATTTTAGAGACCAATCTGTCCTCAATTTTTTTTTTTGTTCACTTTATATCATTTTAACCCTAATTAAGTCAAAAGAGCATTATATGTTTACCTTTTTATCCAAATTAATGTTAATAAGTGGATCGTTATGCACCATATAATTTTTAAAGATATATATATATATATTAAATATTATATAAAAATTGACGTAGTTATAACTAAAATGTAATTGAATATCTAATATGGTATAAAATATACAAAAATGAATCACTGCATGTCACATAATATATGAATTAGTAAGCGCGTTGACGGACTTCCTTAAGTATGCACACGCTTTCCAAGTCATACATAGATAACACCAGAAGACGCATCAACTTATACAACAAACCAAATTTTACAAGTATTTAATGATAAGTTTACCATAAATTAAAAATAATATGCCGATAAGTTTACCATAAATTTACCGATACTAAATTTTGTTTGAATTAGTGAAAGTCTTGCCAAATTTTTAAGGTGTGTTGATGAGTGATTTTTTTGTCTTTCATGTAATTTTGGTTGTCATTTTTGTAATTAATGCCCACTCTCTTTTAATTTAACCTAAATTTTGATTCTTTTTTTTTATTAAGAAAAGCAAAGGTAGTTTAATTATTTTGAAAAGGAAAAATGATAAACCAGGGTTGTCTATGTGAAAGCATGTGTAGAGTAAATTTAACATTTTTTCTTTTATTTCAGATTATTTCAACATTTTCATTCTAATAGAAATACATCTTCATACATAAACGACATATGTGTAACCAGAATTATAGACGAAATAATTTTTTCACTACAATCTCAGGTGTTTTTTCATTAATAATTTAATTGAAGTTTTAAAGATGGATCATGTAGTATTTGAGAGATTTTTTAACTAATATTTTTTACTCAAATTGTTTTTATTAATATGTTGTTGAAGATGTTAATATAGATTGACAAATATTTGAAAGTTTTTTTTAATTAAAATCCCAAAACATAATTAGCTTAAAATATAATTAGAATTTTGTGATTTTTATTAAAAATAAAAACACTCCTGATCGCGTCTGTTTATGAATTCGCGTTAGTTTTTTTATATTGCGTGTGATGATGGCCAAACTGTAGCCGCCATTTTCTTGAATCTTGATTAGCTTATCTTCGTTGCCCTTTATCCCAAAAATCAAAAAAAGATTCAACAAAATCCAAACTTCAAAGCAATTTTGTTGTCTGCTATACAGAATCCATATCCACCTTGTTCCGATTGAAAAGCCCTTCTCTTTCGATCATGGATGTGTCGAAAGTTGTCAGCTTTTCTCGGAATTTCGCCGTCTTGGTCAAAGTCGAAGGCCCTGTAAGCCCTTATCTCTCTTACCCAATTCGAAATTTTCAGATTCTTTCCATAAATTTATCTAATTTACATATGATTGAGTACAAAGTGTTAATCATACTTGGTGTCGATGTTAGGACCCAAAGGGATTGAAGATGAGGAAGCATGCTTTTCATCAATACCAGTGAGCATAAGATGAAATCTTTTCATTATATTCTGCAGTTCTTTCTATCTTGGAACTGAATGTGGCTGAAATTTTTGTTTTCTTGAAGTTCTGGCAATACAACACTTTCAGCTTCTGGGATCTTGTTTCCAAGAAGTATCTTGGGCAGTGAAGTTGCGGCTAAGCTTGTGTTTGATGCTGGTCAGGAAATGGCCCTGGTTTTGACCGTTGCATCTGTTGTAGAACCATTCTTATCATTAGGCCACAGAACTAGCATCTCTCAGGTTAGATACACATGCTCGAATTCGCTTATTGATGATACATGTTTTTGCTTGATGTGCTACTTCAATCTTGGTGTCTTTTCTTTTTTTGGTAAAGGATCCGGTGAAGTTTATTCCGGGTGCTCGGATTGAGATTATGGTGGAGGTATACGGATAGTGCTTATGAATAGTTTATGTTGAATGGTAAGATGTTTGGAGTTTTCAGGGTGATCTAGATGCTTAATCTTTCCAGGGTCAGTTAAACTCAGAAAAAGAAGCTCCTTCTTTGGTTCCTGGGCAACTCCTTTCACTGGTATGGGTGATATTCCGAGTTTTTATTCTATTAGAACTGACTCTTGATACCTCCCTGTGGTGATGATTTATGAAGCTACTGTGGATTAAGATTGCGAGATGTATGATATTATGGTTTTTTTTCATGCATGCATCCAAAAGCACTTGAGATTGAATGGAAATGTTGTAGCTCCCTTTTTTCCGGTGCTGATTTAACTAATATGATACAAGGTTGATGTCCCTGTATCTTCTGCTGCACTTCAATCTCTTATTGAAGATTCTTCCGGTTCAAAAGACTCTGGATGGGATGTTGGTTGGTCTTTGGTTTCTGCATCTAATGGTTCTCAGCCTTCAATCAAAGTAAGTCAAATGCAAACCCGTAATGCTCTTTGATGGCTCATTGCAAGGGAAACATTCTGATCGTTTGAACTTCTACCTGTAATTGCTTGAGTACATGATTCGTGTTTGTATTTCCATTCTTTGAAATGAAAGAGCTCTGTCTACTTCTGAAATTCAGTTTTCTATCATTTTCCAGATTGGACATTACAGCAAGCCCTTGATGCAACTTGATGAGCCACGCGATGCTAAGTTCATGGCCAAGTCTGCCACTCGAATGGCTCTTCTAGGGGTCCCCTTAAGTTTACTGGTAAATATTTCCCTGATTTTCCTCCCCTTTTCCTTCTTTCTGATTTCTAGTTCATCTTAATGTTACTGTACCTTACACTTTATCTAACCATATTTTATTATGCTTCGTTATGCAAATATTTTGTGAATCAGGGTCAGCCAAACATGAATTTTGCTTCATCAAGTAGCAAGGGTGATACACTTGTAGCACTAGGATCTCCTTTTGGAATCCTTTCACCTGTTAACTTTTTTAACAGGTGAATAATGGCTACACTAGTGTTGCTGTATTTTAATCGATTAGAGGTCATCATGTTTTCCATTCTCTTGATACTGTCAGCATTTAACTCCAGGAAACTAAACTGGTTTGAAACAGCGTATCAACTGGTTCCATTGCGAATAGCTATCCTTCTGGATCCCTAAAAAAGTCACTGATGATAGCTGATGTTCGATGTCTCCCTGGTATGTACAATTATCTAGTAATTCTTATAGATGCTCTAACTGTTTCATCTTAAGAGCTAAAACTTGTTCCGTTCCGGTTTAAATTCTTTCAGGAATGGAAGGGGCTCCGGTGTTTGATACGAATGGGCACTTAATTGGCTTATTGATTAGACCACTAAGGCAAAAGAATAGTGGTGTTGAAATTCAGGTTTGTCAACGCCAACCTCATTTCCTTTATGGTCATTGAAGTTTTATTGTAATGTTTCATGCAAAACTGTAGCCTTCGGTAGCAGCTGGTGGTTCCATGGGGAGCAATCACAACTGCTTGCGGCCACTTGCTACTTGAGAAACCATCTGAAGAAGGAAAAGCAAGTCAGTGGGGGAGTGAAGTACGAAGTATTAAACCAGATGCTAGTATTCCTGCACAAGTGGCTATTGAGAAGGCGATGGAATCAATTTGTCTTATTACGGTCAATGATGGTGTCTGGGCATCCGGTGTTCTTCTTAACGAACATGGTCTCATACTAACAAATGCTCACCTGCTTGAGCCGTGGAGGTATGGAAAAGGTGGTGCATATGGTGAAGGGAACGACACTGGTTTAAAACCCTATGTCTTAGGAGCTGAGGAGTGTTCTTCCACGAGAAGTAGATTTTGGGAACAGAAGAGTCAAACATTGCCACGGAAAGATCCAGCAGATCTTTTTTCGTCTGTTGGAGAAAACATCAGGGAATACAAACACAAATTACTTCACAATGGGCATAGAGATATACGTGTAAGGTTGTGTCACCAAGATTCTTGGACTTGGTGTCCTGCAAACGTGGTCTATATTTGCAAGTCACAGTTAGATGTTGCCTTACTGCAGCTAGAATATGTCCCTGGAAAGCTCCAACCTATTGCTGCCAATTTTTCTTCTCCTCCTTTGGGTACAACGGCACATGTTGTTGGACATGGACTCTTCGGACCAAGATGTGGTAAAGACTTTATGAATCCTAAAATTATATTGTTGAATCTGATTTCAATTCTTGCTTATGTTGTACTTCCATAATCTTGCATAGATTTATTTGCACACCCTGAAACTACATTCTCTTGTGCGTTACATGTGCCAAGTGTCCTTAGATGGAAGAAAGAAAAGATCCTCTCTATTCTTCCGTGATAGTTTTGTTGTCTAACATTTTTGTTTTGTTATTAGGGCTTTCTCCTTCCGTTTGTTCTGGAGTTGTAGCAAAGGTAGTTCATGCAAAGATGAGATCATTGAATACGCAATCCATTTTGCAAGATGTCACAGAGTTCCCCGCTATGCTCGAAACAACAGCTGCTGTGCATCCTGGTGGTAGTGGTGGTGCTGTTCTCAATTCAAGTGGCCATATGATTGGACTTGTTACCAGGTAACAGAAAACCATTCTCAAATACAATATGTAGCTCTTTTAGATCCAAATATGAGATGGGTCATTAGAAACGGGCAGAACTGATACAGCATTGAAGTCTTCTTTAATCAGGAATTGTAGTTGATTGTTCATTGCTTTGCTTGCAACAAGATTTTTATGATAGATGCTATATACTCGTCTCTAAAGTAGTCTCCTCGTGTTCCAAAGATAAAACATTTTTTTTTTTTTTTGGTATGTGCAGCAATGCAAGACATGGAGCGGGGACAGTTATACCGCATCTCAACTTCAGCATCCCATGTGCAGTCTTGGCACCAATCTTCAAGTTTGCAGAAGGTTTGTCTAATCTTGCTGGTTTGTTTTACTTGTGGAAGCAGAATAGGAGAGTAGATGTGTCAAAAAGTGTTTGCTTATTATTGTTCCCGTCTTAAAACAGATATGCAAAACATGAAGATCCTTCAAACACTTGATCAACCAAACGAAGAACTCTCATCCATATGGGCTTTGATGCCATCACTATCACCAAAGACTGAGCAGTCTCTGCCCAATCTGCCAAAGTTACTCAAAGATGGTAATAACAAACAAAAGAAAGGATCTCAGTTTGCAAAGTTCATTGCAGAGACCCAAGACATGTTTGTAAAGCCGACCAAGCTTTCCTGCGACGTTATCCCTAGCAAGTTATGACAAGATTGGCTTCTTTGCAGAGTGTGTGCCTTCTTTTACCCCTTTTGCTGGAGTGGCAACTTTAACTTATGTATAGACAGAGATTACAATGTGTTGCTACTGTTTCTGGATTCATCGGCTTGTAACATATGTAAACCCTTATAATATGGTCGCAACTGTTTATTAGTCTTCAAACTGTGATTCTGTTTCTGCTCCTCATATGGTTATAGCATAATATACATATGAGCTTGTGAGATATTCGAAGATCTTGGCCTAGAACTGCTAATGATTTTTAGTCGTCCATTTTTCATGCCAATAGTACGTTATGCAATATGTACTTGATACTTATACACTATCCAATATGTTATTTTTTTTAATAAAATAATAATTTACTAGGTGATTTCCGCGTTATACGGTGTATAAGATATTTATAATACTTTTTAAAAAATTAATAAATTAAATAAATATTTTAATAGTATATTATTGTATAAATAATTAAAATCTAAAATTAAAGTTTTTACATATTTATGTTACTAATTAATTATTTAGTTAAAACAATATCTTTTCAAAATAAATTTTAAAAATCAAATTTAGGAAACGATAAAAGCAGCTATAATTTTATGGGATATTTACTTATTCGATTTTCTAAAAATAAATAAAGCTAATTTAGGTAAGATTATAATCTTTAAAATAAAAACAGTTTATATATGATTGATCTAATGACATATTATGTAATTAGTCTAGTAATTAATGTTCTACGAAATATATTCCCTGAGAATCATTATGGCGACGTCACGTCAGCATGACAGTGTTGTAATATTACACGTAAACATAATGTTATTTTGTTAAAATGATTCTCAATTAATATCTTACTAGGTAATTCCCGCATATATAACGCGGAATAGGATATTAATATTTTTTAGGAAATTAATGAATTAAATAAACATTTCTAAATATTTTAATAATATATTATTTTATAATAACTGAAATCTAAAATTAAAGTTTTTACATATTTATGTTACTAATTAATTATTTAGTTAAAACAATATTTTTTTAAATCAAATTTAGAAAACAATAAAATCAGCTATATTTTATGAAATATTTCCGTACTCGATTTTGCTAATTTAGGTAAGATTATAATCTTTAAAATAAAGACAGTATATATATGGTTGATCTAATGACATATTATGTAATTAATCTAGTAATCAATGTTCTATGATATAAATTCTCTGAGAATTATCCTGACGATGACACGTCAGCATGGCAATGTTCTAATATTTTATGTAAACATAAGGTTATTTTGTTAAAATGATTTTTAATTAATATATAGGAGATTATATAAACCTGAACGTGTTTAATGTGAGCGTGACACGTGTTAAAAGATAAATTCATTAGATTTTGACATGTATCATTGCTAATCTTAGATTATGACATGTGTCAACAAGATAACTCATAAGAATTCAACACGTGTCAACTTTCTGATAATGGTAATTTTCTATATAAAAATGAAGAATTGATAATTAAAATATATAATTTTCCGTTTTTAATAAAAAAATAGATCACAATAATATAAAAGACAAGTTAATGGTAATTTTCTATATAAAAATGTATAATAGATAATTAATTAAGATTTTTGTCAGTTTAAGCAAAAATGTCAATAGCAGAAAAAATTGTCAGTTTAAAAAAAAAATCCAAAAAATGTAAAATAGATAATTTCCAGTTTAAAAAAAAATTCAAAATAAAAAGGTCAACTAAGCCATATTTGTAAGTTATAAATTGTTATCACATAAAAAGAAGTAGTACAACAACCCACTTGATTTATTATCATAAGAAATTAGTAAAATAAACATACTGATGTCAACAATAGAAAATAGAAAAAGAAAATAAGTCATATTTTCTGGAAATATCAACACACATGTAGTTAGATCAAACTTCATATTCCATTATTACCAACTTTTCCAGATTAGTATTGTTACATTGCTTATAACAATAATTTAGAGCTTTCAAGATTATGTTAATTTTCTAAATTAATATTGTTGTAGTTTGGTTATAAATACCATAGTATAGACTCTTAACTAATCATCTTTTCATTCATCTTTTTGTGTTTGTTATTCATCATATTAAGTCAGAAAATGAATTCAGAAGTTCATCTTACCCTAAATCAATTAGACAAAAATCGTGTTTATCATCGTACTGTAGTGCGCTTGCTTTGAAAATAGGAAGCATGAAATATCAAAGAAAATAATCTATTCATGAAAATATAGTTATTATTGCTTGATGAAAATGGAATAATTTGTTTTAGCAAATATTATTATATGTTTTATATTAGTGTTTAATTTATTTTATTTCTGTAAGAAATATTAATTTAAAATATTAACTTATTTTAATTTTTATTTAGTCATTCACAGGAAAATACAATTCATTAAGTAATAATTTTTTTTAGCAAATATTATTATTTTTATATGATTTTATATTGGTGTTTAATTTATTTTATTTCTGTAAGAAATAATTTTTTAAAATATTAACTTATTTTAGTATTATTCATAAGAGTTCGGTCAAGAACCCAACAAATGGTAAAAAATTATTGTAAATCTGTTAAAATTTGATAAACACAAATTTATCTATTTGAAATGTTATGGTCTTACATTTAATCAGCAAATCAGTATATTATATATATTAATTAATAAAAAGAATCCGTGCAAGCATAAATCCAATATCTAGTATAAGGAATAAAAGCGAACTTCAACAATATGATCAATCAAACCATCCAACACAATCTGGAACCTCGCATCACCATAACATGGCAATTATCTTATAAACTCGTAAGCACACTCAAACATAACAAATAAGAAGAATCCTTTCTGTAACGCCCCGACCGCCACCATCTGTGAGCCCATACCCTCTCTCTGCACATGGATCCACCCTCGTCCGACGGTCGGTTTGCTACTTTTGGAAGCTTTAAATACTTGTTTACCAATCCTACAAATCACCATGTAAGCGTTCTCTGTGTTTTTATCTCACTTCCGGTAGATCATCATCCTGAAATTGCTCTACCTCAAGCACACTTAACTCTGGAGTTCTCTCGAGATATTTGACCGAAAAGATAAGCGCACTTTGGTGAAATATAGGCAAATCAATTCTTTTAAACTCCTCTCATGTACCACCATATTTCAAGGGTGTTACCATTCTTCTTTACTTAAATTAAAAGTTATTTTCAACAAATCCTATGGATTTGGTGAGATCTCCGCGACACTTTTGGGGTTTACGTATTAACTTTTTTAAGGTATTAACGTAATCCAATTGTGGCCTAGCCAAGATTGCGTTGGGAGACATTAAGGATGAAACCTAGGTTCCTTGAATCTCAAATAACTTTGATATGAATAAAATTTGGATATTTTATTTAATTTTAAGAAATTACAAATTTTGATAAAACTCGCAAAATTACAACTTTTGAAAATTTAGAAAATTTTAGGGAGAGAAGGTTGCTGAGAATGTCGCTTTGCCTTCACTGAGTTCTGATAAGGGTATTTATATAAGGGTGAAGAGCGATGTTGAATAATTGAAGTCTTTTTCGTGTTGAATCTTGATTGGTGCCGACACGTTTGTGGCGCATCTTGTTGGCTTCTTTTGTTGCGTAAGTCTGTGTGGGTCCTGTCATGATGCTGCGTGGGTTCCGCCTTGATTCTTGTTGTTTTGTAAATATTACATAGGTATTTAAATACAGAGATATACTCTGTAGTTTATTTGCAAAAATAAAAATAAGCAGTTTGAAAAGTAATATAACAAATAATATACAGAGTCTAATTAAAAGTATTAGGATTTGGAGTTATCAAGTTCTATTAGGATTAGGAATAGCAATGTTGTGCTACCCCAATAAATATCATTGTTGAGCTGTGACATCGATTAAGAGATAATCTTTGTTGAGTTGTGACAAAGGTTAAGAGAGAGTATTTAGTTTTGAAGAGAGTTTTTAAATATTAATAAAGTTCTCACAAAAAATGTGGTTGCTGCATAATAGCAGATTAACTATGATCGTTAAAGATAAATCAGAAATTATAATTATATGTGCACCGCAAAATTGCATGCAGTTCCAATAAATTATCGATAACAATCACGAGGAGGAACATGAAAAATATTACTAGAAAACTACATATTCTCTTTCCAGAACTACATATCCTAACATGTTTGATTTTGCGAAACATACAATCTCTTTAATGACCAATCATCTTCCACTGATAGTGTATATATGTGGTCTAAGACCACAATTTTCTCACTCCATCTCGAGGATAAGAACATGCAAGCCCTACCAACACAAAAAAAAAACCCGTACCATAGCCAACCTTTATTCGGCCACTAATGAACTCGTTCCAAAAGTCATATCCACAAACCTTCCACTAAATACACCTTCACCACTTCTTTCACCGAACATGTGGATCCAAAATCTCATTGATTCAAGGTGCCATCTCGTGATGAGTGATGAATTTAATGTTGTCATACACAATAAAACTTTGGATGGTTCCATCGGACGTCGCACCAAATATCAATCTGTGGTTGCGGATGGGGGTTTTTGAACATAAATTTTACTAGATGGCTCTAATATCGGGTTCAAGGAGCGTTTGGTAGTACAGTTTCAAGAAACAGTTTTCATCAACAACTGACTTTGACTATCATGAGAATTTCAGACCCAATACCAAGCCTGCAACTATTCATATCTTACTCACTCATAGTGATAACAAGTAGGACTAGAAAAGTTGACCCCCTTTATATCAACAGTTTATTCCTCCAAAACAAGATTTCTGAAGAAGTTCATGTGAACAAAACAACGGGGTTTATCGACTAGATACACCTTCACCTTACGTGTGCCGGCTAAAGAAGATCATGATATGTTACAATAACATGCCCGTCCCAAAGAAGGTGGGCAGAAGTGCGCGAGCCCATGTCCTATCATCATTTTAAAAAATATTTTTATATTAAAGGGCCAATTATTGAAAAAAAAAATAGATGAGGACCCAAAAATTAATTCGCAGTGTATATTAGGGTCCAAAAAAATAAAAACGTTTTAATGAGAATCTATTAATAAGAGATCAAAAAGTTTAGTTTAATCTAGTAAGAGGTCAAAAGAAGAATATATATGCCCTAAGGCCCTTGATGTTGCTGGCCGGAGCTGTACAACAAAGAACGAAAAGTTCTCCTCACGTATGGGTTAATTTCGAACTTTAAAGCCTTTTGGTAATAGTCCACATTCTTGTATATGTTGATGAAATCATTATCACTATTTCGTTCGATTCTCGAACCTCACTACCTTGTCGCTTCTTTTCCTTTCAAAGATTTTGCTAACATATCCTAAACGATTGTAGTTAAAGCTACACACTACAAGAAAACATTGCGATTTCCGACGGTCAAGGTTCCGTCGGACATTTCCGACAGGTTTCCGATAAAAAAGCTTCTCCATTCTTGTCCTCGGATTTCCATCGAAATTTTTCGACGGATTTTCTATGGCAAAACACAAACCGACGATTTTCCGACCGTTACAGACCGTCAGAAAAGCATACATTTTTACGATGGCTTACCGACGGTTGTTCGACAAATATTCGATGGATTTACGACAGATTTCCGACGGATACGATTTCCGTATCTATTCCGTCGGATATATTCTTTGTTTTAAAAAGAAAATAGAAATTAAATTATAAATTGCAACTTAAAATTCTAAAAATATACTGAGAAAAAATATAACATATATCAACTAAAAATATAATTAAAACCAAATAAAAATAAAAAATATTACAAGAGTGAAATAAAATACATTTGAACTAATTATCATCCGAGGTACTATCTGAATACTCTGATGGTGATGAATCTGATTGTGAATCAAATTCTCCAAGTTCCACCTCGGAATCATCAAAAATCTCGTTATCACCTTCCTCAGTAAAATCAACAACAAGATCAACTTGTTGCGTTTGTGCGATCAGACTTAGAAAACCTACAGTGACGCATTGTTGCATAGCCTCGTTATCTGAAATATAATCCACCCGGCCTCTTGGTGTAATCAATGAAACATATCCACGTGTACAATACATAGGATATGCGTGGGCAACAGACAATGGACCATTGATCAACTCTTCTAACCAAGTTGGAAAAGACTGACCTCTACTTGCACATGTCTTCACATGAATTAATTAAAAAAAATGTATATTCATAAATTAAAAAAATGATATATGTAGTAATATTAAAAAGAACGTAAGTGAATCAAATACACTTACATAAAATATAAGCCATTGTGAGAACTCGCTCTCTTTGAGCGCATTAAGTGCTTCCTCCGTGTAAGTTGGGTAATGAAAGCGTACTTCAGCCATATAAATCCTGTAAATACAAATATGATTACATATCTTAAATTATATATTATTATAAATATTTAGATTTTTTTAAAAATGAACTACCTTTCATACTCAAGAAGATCTTCGCAATTTGTGAGAATATACATATGCAAATAATTTTGCTCCTCCTTAGTTAATCTTTTACTAATTATTAATTTCCTTAACTTTTTTTATTTACTAAAAGTTTATTTGTTTAACTAGACTGCCAAGATCGGTGGTGTGCGACCAGATTTGTATGATATTTTTGTCGACACGCACACCAATAAAAAAATCGGGGTGGTACAAGATAAGTTGGCGTGCAAAGTCATGAACAACATCGAGAAGAAGAAGCAGGACAAGCTTACCCAGCTATCTCAAGAAGGAGGATCAGCTTCGGGTTCTAATTCATTGTCGCGGGAAGTCATGAACCAACTGGTCCTAGAGGTAAATAAATTTCTTGAAGTTGTATTATTTTTATTAATTTTCAGTATTTAATACTTGTTTATAATTTTTTAGGAAACTCCTGTAAGCCGAGGATGTGTTTTTGGATTAGGACGCTTTCCAGAAGTAGACACTGCAACGTCTTCGTTTACACAAACAGACATGTGCTCGTTGAAGAGATTGAGAAGCTGAAGACGGAATTGGCGGAAAAGAACGCAACAATTAACGAGTTGCGTTCCTCTCAGGATTACTTTTCGACGTTTATGAGCCAGCATTTAATGTATAATTAATTTTAGAATTTTTTATATTTATCCATTTTTAATTTAAATTTTATTTATAATTAAATTTTTGAATTACAAAATATAAAAATAATATTTGTTATTTAATTTTCTAATACGTCGGCTGCCCGTCGGAATACAATTCGGTCGGAAAGTAGTTCCGTCGGACACGTAATTTCTGACAAATTTCTGACAGCCATTGTTGTCGAAAATTAGAAACTTTTTGACCGTAATTTCCCTCGGAACACCGTCGGAATTTTATATCCGACGGAGGTTTTCATCAGTAGTCCATAGGAAATATTTCATCAGAAATCCGTCGGTTTTTGCTACGGCTTTCCGACGGATTTTGATTTCCGACGACTTCAAACCGACGACTTCTCGTATGTGGGAATCCTGTCGGAATTCCTTGTTTTCGACGGGTTTCCAACGGATTTATCCATCGAAATACGTGCTGTTTTCTTGTAGTGACACAGTCACCACACATAAATGATCATCTATTCAAACTAACTGGAAAATATGAAACCGGTAATAGTGCTTCGACTTTACTGATCTTATTCTACACGAACTCTACATGATGATTTGAGAAGGTTTAGGGTGGTAGTTTGAAACCTACAGTGTCTTGCTTTTACAAGGCTAAGTATATATTTTGTGGTCACAAAGTTGTCAAAATTCATGCATCAAACCACTTTTGAACATTAGCTGGCCATGAAGTGAATTCTTCCGCACAATTAATGTAGTTGTCTTCTTTGCTCGTGACAACATATTATCCTTTTATGTGTTCTCTAATACATTTTTGAATGGAAACAAAGATGAGTACATCAATTGGAGTTTATGTGGTGTTTGTCGGTAAAAACCATATATCATGGTCTTTTAAGAAAGAAAAATATGTAGACTGAATTTAATGGGTAATTAATCAAACTCAGCCAGGGGAAGACGTCAGTAAAGCGAACCAGACAAAAACCAGGATATATCTCTAATAGACCTTTAACATCCCCTATATATTAATTAAAAATTATTGTAGCAAAATAACCTTATGTTTACGTGGAATATTACAACTATGTTATGCTTACGTGTCAACGTCTCATTAACTTTTAGAAAATATATAAAAATGTTTCATTTATTAGAAAAATTACGTTGTATTGCCATTATGCATTATTGGACATACTTGATTACTCAATTTCTTTAGAAAATTTATTACACCCTTTTTAGGTAACTTATATATAAGGTATAATTATATATTATTATTATTAATTTATTAAGGAAGGTTTACAATATAAAAATTATATAAATATTTTATTTAATATTTATTTAAAAACAGAAAACGTTTAATTTATATATTTAATTAAAAATATAAAAAACGTTTATATTGGCCGAAAGTGAAGCGGCAGTTTGGTGTAGCGCTCAAGTGCCACACGAGCAGGAAGATCCGCAACGGAGTGCTACAGAGCAGAAGATTTCGACGGCGTCAGTCACTAACTGTTTTATTGATGGATCATGGAAGGCTTCTGATCTCTTTTCAGGCTTGGGATGGTATTGTACACAAGACGAAGCTCAAGACGTTCTATTGGGTTCCAGAAGCATTTGCCATGCTTTATCACCGTTTCATGTCTAGTTGAAGGCACTGATTTGGGCAATGGAGTGCTTTCTAGCCCACCGAAGACGAGATGTTAGTATCCACACGGACTGCTCAGAGTTAGTGAAGATGGTGCATGCCCCAATAGAGTGGCCAGCGTTCGAGATATCTTTAGACGACTACAAGAAGCTCAAGGAAGGTTTCACAACTTTCTCGGTATCTTTTATACCACGTCGTTCTAATGTTCCAGCAGATAGCTTAGCGGTAAGTGCTAGAGTATTATCGTATGAGATGAGCTATATAAACTCTGATCCTCCGGATTGGCTTTCCAAACCGTTTTAATTTAAATCAACTGTTGACAAAAAAAAACGTTTATATTATATTAATTTCAAAATATAAATTAGAAACATCTAAACTATATATATAATAACAGTTTTTAAATATTTATTTAAAATTATAAAAATGTTTAATTTATATATTTCTTTAAAGATATAAAAATGTTTATATTATACTAATTTTAAAATATAAATTAGAAACCTCTAAAATATATATATAATAACAGTTTTTTAAATAAATATTTAAAAATATAAACATTTACATTCAGTTTATATAAATATTTATTTAAAAATATAAAAACATTTAAATTATACTAAATCAAAAATAATATTTCAATATTTATTAATTAAATAGTAGTGTAATATTGATTTTGGAAACATTTCATAAACAAAAATTGCAAACGAATTTGGAAACAATTCATAAACGAGAATTGCAAAATATATACAAACTTTAGTATGATAAATAACAAATAGAAAGGTAAAACTGGAAGATTTCTTTAATATTTATTCTTTCCCACGATTTTGGAAACAATTCATAAACAAAAATTACAAAATATATACAAACTTTAATATGATAAATAACATATATAAATATAAAAATGGAAGATTTCTTTAAACCTATATATTAACATAAATGTGCAACATTTTTTAGAAATATTCTATTTTCGTAAAATATTCTATTCCACAACATTAATATGACACATCTATATAAATAATTGTCTCCTTTTCTATTTTTTCATCCTATTCAAATCGTAACAAAAAATTCATTCTAAACAATATAATGTCTTATTTTCTGATATTTTTATGTCAAACCATACAATAATTTATGAAAAATCAAAGATAAGATTGTTCGTCTCTGGAAAAAATTTACCTTTGTCTGGTCCTCTGGTGTTGGAGAATCTCTAGAAATGGTTTCAATCGACCAAAAGGTTTGTTTCTACATTTTTGTCCTAATTATATAAATAAGTATGAAATTAGTTAAAATAAATAAAATATTAATTGATATAAATGATTCTAATATATGATTTCAAATTCAGCGCTCAAAAGTACAAACAGGTGTAAAGAAAGCATTGTTACAGCAGTTCGAAACCTTGCTTAATGAAGGTCATACATATATTATCTACAATTTTATTGTTAACAATCATGTAGGTACCTATCGGACAACAAAAAAATGCATACAAAATAGCATTTATGTCTACAACAAAGATTAAAGAATGTGACAACTTCCCTTCTAATGAAGAATGTGACCATTTCCCTTCTGATTTAAGTGAAATTGTACTATGATAAATAAGAATGTCTATTTACATATAAGTTGCAACAATAAAAGAGATTTAAATATTTATTAGTTAATATATTTCAACAATCAAGGAGAACTATTTTAATAATATCAGCAACTTAGTAATATTTTTTAATTTAAATGAGGTAAATATAAAATGTTTTTTTATTTTATTTTTGTTAAATAATTACTAATATTCCGCGCCTTGCGCGGTAATCAGCTAGTTGATATTAAGAACATAGAACTTCGTCGTATATCATGGTCTTCAACATAAGCAGAGTATTGATCAATTACTATCACTACATATGAACTTTAATGGGTAATCTCTCTCTAGACTGAATTTTATCTCTTCTTGTCATTAGCATCAATGATATATTGCGACAACACTAAACACCACATAACTTTTTCTTTTCATTTGATAAGTACTAGAACCACATAACTTTGTTAATTTAAACCCAACTTTTCATTAAAAGAGAAAAGATATTACAGTTGGTTATTACTTCATTAGAGATTAAGTACAATCTATCAATTTGTTACTTTTTAGATAAGTTTAAAAATAGCCGTACTAATATGTTACTTTTTATAAGTAATCCACTTGACCACGTATTTTGTTACTTTTTAAGATATTGCGTTTTAAAAAAAAAAAAGGTGATATTGCGTTGTTTGAATATATTTTTTTGGGAACTTTGCGTTATTGAAACTACATATAATTAAAAAGTTTCCTTCCTTTTTTATATATCAAAAAATAGTTTCCTTCTTTGTTTAATCTATAAGTTATAACCATCTAAAACTATGCACAATAACACCATTCCTTTCTTTGTCTTGTATTCGCAAGTTCTTGGACAGAAACAAAACCAAACATTCTTTTTTTTTTTTTTTGGGAATAATAATGAATATGCTTACTTTAATAGTATTGATTGTGATGCAAAAGAATCGAAATCAACTGCCAATCAAACTATGCGAACACTGTCGAAGAAAACAACAAAATAATGAAAAGAAAAAACCAATAACCTTCTTCGGCAAAAAGCAAGTATTCCAAGAAAAAGAGCAATCTGGAGAAGACAAAGTAACATTGAAATTCGAGAAAAAAAAGAACGAAAATCAGGGGAATAAAAAACAAATTACTTATCTGACAAAAATGAAATAATAATAAATTAAATAAAGACGAGATTTTTCGCAGTAATTAAAATAGAGAATGTAACTTTAATTAGGGGAGAAGAGAAAATCCCTTGGAGTTATACAAAATTCGTTAGTTTCCCTATGCTAATGCTTTTGCTTTTCTTTTTTCCTAATCTGCCTCCCACATGCATCATCGTAAATATATATCGACACATACGTACATACACACTAAAAGTATTTATGTGTATATTCTCTTTCTTTTTTTTTTTTGATAAAGCGTAGACTCTTTTGAAAAATGAGTAATGACTTTATCTAAGAAGTTATTTAGTGATTTTCTATTTGGTGAATAGAGTTTGTAGTGATGTCGTGAGAAATTGTTACCAAGAAAGAGGAGGATTAGAAGAAGACATATTAAGAAAAACGAAAGATATGAGAATTTCAAGTAAGTACATATGTGAAAGAGTGAATTGTTTTTGCGGATCATGCAAAAATTAGTTTTTGATTGACATATTGCAAACATAGAGTTATTTGTACATTTTATTTTCTAAAGCCATACCAAGAATTCGTTTTTTTTTCAATCCTCTCAATACAAGAAAATGCAAATATTATATGGTCTACTATAACCATATTGGTTGTAAATGATACGGCTAATCGCAGCACCATTTACAAAAATTGGGTGTAAGATTATTATAAACCGCACTTTTAATCACATTTTAAAAAATATTTGGTTTTACATTCAAAACTATATTAAACAGTGATCTATATCCTGAATCTATAACTCTAATGCAGGCCTTTCTTTTTAATTCTTTTATTTTATAACTATAACGCTAATCTTTGGCTAAATGATTCTGGTTCATGGTTATCTATCTCATGATATATCAATTAAAATAATGATTTTTTGCAATAGTATAGTTTAAACGCAATAAAAAATGTAAACATGTAGTAAGATGTGATATGTTTTAGTTTCGATACATAGTCCTAAGATCTAATTCTTATTTTATTGAAAAGTAAAGAAAAGCAAAGATAATGTAAGGAAAGAGACGAGGGAGAATAAAGTAAAGATTGGAAATGTGAACCCATTTGGGGTTGGCAGTGAGTGAGATGGAACATCACATGCACTTATGCTCTATTTTGTCCCTTTCCTCTTGGAGCTTTCACTTATCGAAAACCTTCTTCTCATTTGTTTTTCTTGCAACTCTAATCTAACCCCATTTCTTATTTAGTTCTTAAAGATTCTGATTGTTTTTTTCCTAGGCATGACTTAGTAATGATGTGATAATTTGATCTACCATGCATAGAGTCTCAATTATCATTTGACAATAGTGGCTATATCAGAATATATCGCATGACTTTTCCAAGACCGTCGTAGTCACCAAAAACGCGATTTGATTTTCTGACGTCAATCAATATGAAGTAACTACTATACTATAACCTTTGATTTTAAACTTAGATATTTTGATTTCAAAAGAACGTTATTTGTTTACTTCTTATTATATTGTGCATCGCTATCATTCCTGGATGTATTAATTATCTCTATATATCTCTAAACATTCTCCAGCTTGCTAAAATATTGTAAGAAATCTCTTGAATTATTACTAACATCTTAAAAGGCGCAACTAGTATTATCATAGGGGGGACGGGTACGATATAATATTCAAACCGACGCGTATAGACTATAAGCTTGTATAATAGATATGTCTATATTTTATGATTGTTGGAATGTATATAAATTAAAAATAAAGAGTTGGAAGTGGGATTGATAGGGTGATGTGGGTCTAGGGATTCACTCCAATTCCACAATATGCAAAAGAATGTCACTTATCGTGATGAGTGATGTTCCTCGATCCCTCTGAAAGATTCACCTGTTACATTCTCCTTTATTGTCTCTATCTTTTTCTTATTACATTTTCAATATATATACCCTTTAATTTAATGTAAGTTATTCGATTAGGGATCTAGGTTCAGTTACGATTACAGAGGTGTCAAATTAACCCGCCTTGTTAAGCTAAAATCAGGGCTAGTAGTAAGACAAAAAAAATTCCGTAAATAATGAAACAGTTACTTGCTTTGATTCGCACAAGCATTTAAATTTAGTATTATTTTATATTTCATCATTTTGAAATCAAATAACTGGATAACAAAACCAATACATCAACTAGGTTTAATATTTGGACTTGTTTTGGTACCCCAAATTGGTTAATAGATATTTCGAAAACTATTCAATTTTCTGAGTATCAATAGTTTCGTAGTTCAATTAAAATAAATTTATCATTGAGATCTTTATTTTTCCGAAATTCAAGAACAATGAGTTTCGGTGGAAACTGTTTCTTTATTTGTGCTTTTCAATTCAGCGTAGAACAAACAAGAGGATGGGATGTTATCAAAGTTGTCACTGGATTATTTGAGAAAATGATATTCTAAGACAGACTAATCATATTTATCTCTCGATGATTAATAAAGTGCTTGGAGCCGATTATTTTTAAGACTTTAGGCTTATTTTCTGCTGTAATACAATGTTAACTTTATATTCACGAGCAAAAAGTGTGAAAGAGAATCGGCTCAAAACATATTAACATTAGTGATGCTTTTACATTTACCGTGAAAAACATAATTGAAAGTCTTAGATATACCGGATGAAATCTCATATTTCTTTTACTAAGCTCTTTTTCATTGCGGATTTGACATCTTAATTACTACATCACTTACGATATATTTGGAGACAATTTATTATCCGAAAACACAATTTCTACCTCTATCAATCGTGACCATCAAGTTGTGGGGGACATCAAATATAAGATAACAAATCCGGGAGGAAGAGGATATACAAACTGGAATAAAGAGAAGATGAGTGGGTATAATTCTTCACCAAACTATGAAGGTTTCTAAAATTTCGTATTCTTTTACTGATTGAGCATCATATATAGTATATTTGTTCCTATATAATTTCTGAAGCAGAAGGGCAATACAATCCGGCAACACAGGCCATGACAAGTTGGAGATATTACCGTGGAGACCATAAGATACGCAAAGACAACATTATAATCCAGATTGGAGAGGATCCGAAAGAACAATGGCGGATAAAATTATGGCATACTACTTCTATTAACAAAAGGTTTAACAATTTATTTTTGATATTTATGGTTCAATCGGTTGTGTATTTCAATTACACGATTAAAGTTACAGATTATTGTTACTTTATTTTAATAAATTAAATTTAAATACTGATCATTGATATTTTTGAAATTAATTGGATAGCAAAACAATATTTTAATGTCTAAACTGATAAATCGTTTATGGGGCAAAGGTCCGAAACTTTTACGGTTTTTTTTTTTTAATTGATAAATAGCTGATATTTTATTTTATGTTTTGAATTAGAAAATAATGAAAACGATTTTACTTAAAGTCGGTCAAGGACACTGATGTTTTTTTTGTACATAAAACCGAATTTTATAATATATTTCAGTAAAATGAGCCGGTGTAAGGACCATTTTTAGAACAAAGGCATCTTGAACATCTCTGTAGCAAATCTTATTTAAAAACTAGTAGCAATATGTTAAGTACAACTCGAGAAAACCCTAGTGCAACACACACATATTATATATAATCAATAGTGGCACGAATAACAATATTACAAATAATATAAAATAAGGAGCTTAAAAAAACCATCTGTCAAGAATCTTCGTGCTTCAATCTTTGAAAGTTAAAACAGTAATAATAGCTTCAGTAGCCAACAGCTATTTGTCTGTACACTGCTGGTTACAAAAGGATTCTCTTTTATAGAAGTAAAGAAAAACAAACAAAAAATCAAAAGAGCTTAATCAAGAAAGATATGTTTGGCAATTGTGACCAGAAGAAGAAGATGCCTATCATCAGCTCTCCCAACACCAATCTACTGGTCTCTCTCTCTCTTTCCTTTATAATTTTCTCTCTCTAAATAATATGACCCATTTATTTTTTGTTTCTTAGCTTTTGGATCCGAATAATATCCTCTTGTCCTCTCTTTGTTCTCTTGCCTTTAGTTAAACCACACGATCTAAAAATCCCTTCTCTCTTTATTTCTCCCCCTCTCTTCTCAGGCGAGTATGCAGAGCAAGAACATGATCGTGGCTTCATCTCATCAGCAGCAGCAACAACAACAACCGCAGCAGCCGCAACCACAACTTAAATGCCCTCGTTGCGATTCGTCGAATACAAAGTTCTGTTACTACAATAACTACAGCCTCTCTCAGCCGCGTCACTTTTGCAAGGCTTGCAAGAGATACTGGACGCGAGGTGGGACTCTCAGGAACGTTCCCGTAGGCGGTAGCTACCGGAAGAACAAACGAATGAAGCGGCCATCAACCGGAACCGCAACCACTGCCTCCACAGTCTCGACGACGACTTCTTCATCCCCTAATAACCCTCATCAGATCTCCCATTTCTCTTCCATGAATCATCATCCTTTGTTCTATGGTTTATCAGATCATGTGAACAATCTTCCAATGATTCCAAGCCGTTTCAGTGATTCTTCAAAGACTTCTTCATCAAGTGGTTTAGAGAGTGAGTTTCTCTCATCTGGGTTTAGCAGTCTTAGTGCTCTTGGATTAGGGCTTCCGCATCATATGAGTCATGACCACACCATTAATGGTAGCTTCATCAACAACTCCACAACAAACAAACCCTTTCTTCTATCGGGTCTATTCGGGTCCTCGATGTCTTCTTCTTCCTCTACTATTCTCCAGCACCCACACAAACCCATTAACAATGGTAGTGACATGTTGGGACAATCCCATCTCCAAACCCTAGCATCACTACAAGATCTGCATGTTGGAGGTAACAATGAAGACATGAACAAAGAAGGAAAGCTTGATCAGATCTCTGGGAACATTAATGGGTTCATGTCATCAACATCTTCGGATCCTTCAAACTACAACAGCATGTGGAATAATGCAAGTGTTGTCAATGGAGCATGGCTTGATCCAACAAATAATAACGTTGGATCCTCCCTCACCTCCTTGATATAAACAAAAACTTTGGTTATATGATCTATAACTAGCTAGGGTTTATCTTCATCACTTTTTTTCCTTTTTGTTTTGAGATGAGAGAAGAAGCTTGGATCAGAGAGATCTAATCATGGGAAAAGTTGATCTTAGCCCTATAAAGCTCCCTCGGATCCTCTTCATCTCACCATCTCAATCATCTTCCTTCGCTTTGTTCAAGAAAAAACAAAAGAGGTTCAAGATTGGTTCAAGGTTTACTATGGTCTACTGTTAAGTTCACTCGAGGTAAATTATATGTGTGTACATAATATGGTCCTGACTTTGATCTTTCTTTTTTTCAATCTATGTAATTCTAAGGTCCACCACATGGGTTGGTGTTTCTTTTCATTGGGTTTAGGAGGGTATATCTGGCTTAATTTGGGTTTCTCATGGGATCCGAGAACTCAATAGTTTTCAAGTTTTATATCTTTTTTAGTTTCACATTTCTTTTTTGGTGTGGCTTTCATTGGGTATACAAACAGAGGGAGGGGTGTGGTTTTGTGTTGTTATAACTTTGGTTATTCATGTATGAGTTATGTTCTTACGATGCTTTTGGATACATGCATGTCCATGTGTGTATATATAATCACGGTAGATATGGAACGAGGGTAAATGTGGATGACTTGAATTGGCTGAAAAGAAAATTGTTCTTTAGCTATTCTCAAATGGGAGATTTATAAATAAGTTAAAATTATCAGAAACGACGTCAATGACTAAAATTAATCGAGACATATATAGAATATTTATATGTGTACGTGTACATACTTAGACCGACAAAGCGAACAAACCTGGTTAAATATTTATATAACACATATTGCTCATAATTATGTCATATTGATGATTTTGTTCTTTAGCATGTTGGCTATATATAACTCAAGGTTCCACATATGTTACAAGCGAGCTATATACATGAACACAATTTCTGGTCCAGACTTGGAGTTTAGTGTGGTGTCTTGGTAAAGTGGGCACGAGTTCGTTACCAGTTTCTTTATGTCATTTTCTCTGTAACGATTCTTTCCGTGCAAGAGTTGGAGATTGTTTATTCGTTACACATTTGAGTCGGTATGGTTTGGACACATCAGTTTTTTGCGGATGATTTACGGATTTAATTTCAAATATCAGACGCTATCGTCTCAGAATGTTCTGACTCGTTGGTCTTCCAATCATTGTTATGGAAGAGCGTAATAAGCGGTTCCACGTATGCGTCGAAGCTCGTAGAGAGCATCAGACGTTCATACGTTTTGACCCGATTATATTTTTTTTTTGGCTGCTTTCTTGAACCTTTGGTTTTCTAACATGTTTCAACTCTCTATCTAAAGTTCTCCCATTTGTTAATTTCTTGTAACGCCTAACTTTTCTCCGTAATGTTTTTTTTTTATATGCATGATCAAGAGCCATTACAACAAGAGGTTCTTGAACACCGGTAAACCAAACTGTTTCGGTATGCTAGCAAATTGGGTATGCAAATCGATCCTTAAACCAACATTTTCTAGTCGCACATGATATAGAGCATATCAGCCATCATATAAGTTTAAAAGATTAAGCTTGAACTCACATTTAAAACTCATACCAAAAATAAATCGTGCGGGCTTTACAAGTACGCATGCACTTAGAATCTAACTACGCACCTACGGATACACAGCTACTACAATCCTACAAAAAAAGTATTTGCATTTGCATATCTTAATGTGCCCCAAACTCATCTGTCCTATACATTAGTGTTAACATATCTTACCCCTTAAATATACAGTAGATATGTCCTACATCATATGTTTACAATCTTCAAAGTCCGATTGAAAGTTATATTAAATATCTGAAAGTGTGAAAAAATTAAATTGATAACCAAATAATAAAAGAACAATTTTACACATGTCAAAATTCAGCCAACTAATCAAAATGTAGTTTGGTTCTTCTCTAAAACTCTATGATCGCTCTTTTTTTTTTTTTTTGGACAGCAGATCTCTATGATCGCTCGCTTAAACGAACCGTAATAAATCCAGATGACATTTTCATATATTCACACAAGTTGACCCAATCTTATCGGCATCACGTAAGATTGATTTCTAACTCTAAATTAGATTAGGAGTTATTCTATATCTCTTGTAGATATATCTTTATTTTCTCTTATAAAAATAAAGGTTTTCTGCAAAAAAAAAATTCTTATCTTTTACAACTTAACCTTTCATCTCTAAAATATGCAAGTCAATTCCGCGAAATCATAAGTAATACGCAATATAATCCGTCTTTGTTACCGTCAAGTTTGTAAAATATTGTTAAATAATATATCAAATCGAATCTCTCGTGGCGAAAAATTCAAATATACCTTTAGAATTTTAAAAATCTAATGTATGTGACCGTGAAAATATTTAGAAGATACATATAAAAGTTATAGTGCATATTATCTTTGACTTCGTAGAATTGATTTGCATATTTTAGAGATAAAAGGTAAAATTACAAAAATTAGTGGTTTAAAGATTTTGTTTTGCAGAAAACCCTATAAATAATGATAAAATTTAAATATTTAATTATGATTTTGCAGTAGTTTCATGTTAATTAATAAGAATATTTCAAATGGACTCTTGTTTCTCGTAGGATATAATGAATGTTATACTACAAGAAAAAAACAAATTTCCGACGAAATCGTACGTTGATTCTCAAGTTCGAAAGTCTAGTAGGGTTTGGTTTTTCCTCATTACTACATGGTTTCTCTCTTATTCAATCCATTTGACTTCTCTATATACTTCACATGTTCACCAAATCTCATTGGCATCACGTATGATTGATTCATATTCCAAACTAAATTAGGAGTTATCTTTTTCTCATGTGTCATATATATCTTAGTATATATAAAAACATAAAATCTAAATCACTAATACATGTCAAATTTTAATATATTTACTGACACGTGTCATATTCTCATAAAAATAATTTTAATGTCGGATATTTATAAAAAAGATTCAAACTTTATTATATAAAGCTTGGTTTCAAAGTTAGTCATTAACATGATCGTGACAAGTGTCAAGTTTATCGATCAGATGAGTTGAAACATGTAAAAAAATTAACCTTTTTTCTTAACGAAATAAGAAATCTAATTTAGAAAAACAAACATATTTATATATACTAATTTACATGTCTATATCTAAATTATTTACTTTTATTTTCCTAAACCAAAAATAAATTTTTTTTATTGGTCAGTTAGATTTTGACATGTATAATTTTTTTAAAAATTCATTTAGCATGGATATTAACGTATAAACAATGAATGTTAAAGTTCAAAATAAGAATATAAGTTATTGTTGTAATATCGTGTTTTTTTTTAATTGAAAACTACAAAAACTTGAAAAAAATAATGAGCGTATAAGAATGAATTTTTGATTACTTGATGATAATATTAGTATAGTTGTACTTATTTTTTTTATTTTATAAATTTTAACGTATGTAGTCATAAGTGAAAACACAAAAAAAAAACTTGATATGAGAATGTTAGTATATCTTTATTTATGTTTTATTTTATAAATTTCAACTCATTCAAAATAATTTGACATGATATAAAATTATTACTTATAAGATTACGACATATAGAAAAATTATATTTAAAGCAATGTTAGTTTTCCAAATTTTTGATGGACTTTTTTTACTATTTACGTTTTGTTATTTTTTTAATTATTTTTAGTACTAACTAATATATATATATATATATGATGCATATATATTTTTGATATAAATGTTTTAACTCTTATTCATTAAGATGGAATGCGTAGAATTGAAATACGGCTTAATATGATGAAATAAAATGTTAAATAGTATTGCATAATGGAATGTGTAAGGTTGAAATACAGTTTAAATAAAAAATTACCAGATTAAATCTAAAGAAAGTGTGTGGGTTACCACTTAGAATTCAAATATCATCAATAAAAATTTACATTTATTTCTTACATCCGTGTATTTACGCAAATATTATATAATAAGATATTAGTGCTAAACAATCTCTTACCAAATTGTTTCTTAACCAAATTTGTTTTATTTATAAAGTGTTAAAAATAATATGGATGGCGAAACTTCTTGTCATTGAAATAAATATTTATAATTTTACAGAGCTCATAAATTACTTTTTTGCTTTTCATCATACTGCTAATATTTGAAGTGATAGGTATCATGGGATATATTTGCTTGCAATAATATAGTGATAGAACTTTTTTATAAAAAAAATACAAGATCACCCATAAATTTGCTAGTCAATAATTTAAGAAGAATTTGGTTAAAATAGTATGTTTTAAACAATAATTTGGAGAGAAATACATTAATAGGAAAAATTATAAAAAAGGGTACACCTTTTTATCAAAAATATCAGCACTATCCTTATATATTGGCATAGTTGGCAGACTCTGCCTTGACATTAGTATGTTACAGTGACATACTACCGCAAGATCTGCCTTGATATTAGTATGTTACAGTGATAACATATGGCTATGCTTGTAGAAACAGCTTCTACTTGTACTCTGCAGCCTCTACTTTTAATCTGAAAAATCTGTTTATAGAAGCAGTCTCTGTTTATACTATGCAACCTTTGTTTGAATGCAAATTGATATGAAACCTTGGGAACATTTATTTTACAGTTTTCTTTTTCATATTATTCTTGTTTATTCATTTCCACTTCTTTTATATGTATTATTACTTATAGTTTGAACACATTTTATATAAGAAAAATATATTTTCTTTTGTTATCATGTGTTTCATCGTTGTACCAATAACATGTCAAGTATTTCCTTAATATTGTTCTCCTTTTTAGAACCATGACTAATGTTTTTTTTTCTATTCTATTTTATGAAGGTATAGAAGCTTTAACAAGTATATATTTAAAAGAATTTTGGAGTTATGATATCTAAACAAATATTTAACATAGGTTTTTCTTCGTTTTAATTGGTTTAGGGATTCGTAGATAGCAAGTAGCATTTTGAAATTTTTTAAAAAATAAAGACGGCGCTGACATAACTGTATTTCCGCTGACTTTTTAAACTACTTCGACAAAAAGAAACACTGACGTTTTAAGCTGTCTTATTTATTTAATTTTTCATTTTTTGCCACATAATATACAAATTATTATAATTGAAATAATATCATAAAATAGTGTAAAGATAACGTCACATTAATTATTTAAAATTAAAATAAAAAAGAAATGAAATAAATTATAGGAAAATATGTTATATGTCACAAAAGAAAATATAAAATAAATATTAGAATCTTTTATATCTTGAAATTATTTTAGTATAAAGTAGCTTGATATTTATTTTTAATTTTAAATGGTGAAAAGAAAACAATAAATATTTTGCTTCATAAACTGAAAATAATCAAAAATCTAGGTTTTTGTTTAGAAGTTGGAAAGTTTGATGGCAAACTCAAAAAAGTAAGAAGTAATGGCATTCTTGTTCTTATTTTAAAAAAGAAAGGAATACATGGAATGGCATTCTTGTTCTTATTTTTTTTAAAAAGAAAGGAATACATTGTATTTGACCTTAAAATTGAACCCTTTATACAATTTTCTTATAAAAGTATCTTTCTTCAAATTAATGTTCAAAAACGTACTATTTTAACAAATGTCCCATGATTTAATGTTCTATAGATAGTGAGTATTTAGGGGGTGTATTCAATCAAATATTTGGAATGATTTGTGTTAAAATAACAAATCATTTGTTATTTATATTGTTATCTCGTACCGCTATTTTATATAGTTTATAACTATTTTTGTATCGCTTACCATTTTTTATACCCGCTAAAAAACTTGTACCGCTTTGAAAAATAGTTTATCTCTTTAACAAAAAAACATATGATGTGTCCAAAATAAAAAATGCTTCTGTCAATCTCTTTTGGAACACAATCTTCTTTTAAAAGATAAACAAGATGAATTAGACAAGAAAAAAAAAATAAGCTAGTGAATTTGCAGACAAAAATGGGTGGAAAAAGTTGGCATTTTCTTATGTTAGCAACTCCTCTTTTCACTCTTCATTCTTCATAATTGTCATTGTATGTCCGAATACACAAATCTTAGCTCGTTAATTTATCATTAATTTGAATTTTGTTTTGATTTCTTGACTAAATGCGTCGAGCTTGCAAGGGGAAAGCTGGATTTATACTACTGTGATTGTTGTGCACTTTGCAGATATATATTTGTGGTTCCGATATGACCCCATCAGGAGACCACATAAATTCCTTTGGTTTTAACTTTTTGGTAAAACACTGATTTTTGGTGATACGTTTGGTGATATTGTAAGCACAAAAACAATTTAATACAAGAAAATTAAAATCTAAACCTGAAACAAAAAATGAAATATCTCTCAGTTTTTCTAATTGTTTATGGCCTATGCATCATTGGTAATGTATACGGTATCAGCCAAACAAACACGCTCAATATCTGAAAGGAGGTTGCAGCAACTGAATGAGCTGGATGAGATTCGACATATGGCTTATAAAAATTCCAGGATTTACAAAGGGAGAACCAAAGCTTATCATGACAAGAGGATCATCAACAGGAATTTTGCTCCAAACGATAAGATTTTGCTCTTCAACTCTCGTCTGAAACTTTTTCCTGAGAAGCTTAGATCGCGTTGGTCAGGACCTTTCACCATCAAATCAGTGCGACCATATGGAGCTGTAGAGTTGCTAGACCCTGCAGGAGGAGAATTCGTGGTAAATGGTCAATGCCTCAAGCCATATCTCGCTGATACAGAAGTCACTGAAGGAGACACCTTTCCTCTCAGTGATCTCTCCCATGCCTAAAAGGCATCCAAGTCAAGCTAATGACTTAAAACAAGCGCTTGGTGGGAGGCAACCCACAGGTATTTGTACATATTTTAGTTTAATTTTTTAGTTTACTGACATTTTGCATTTAGGTTTCAGGCATATCAAAAAAAAAAAAAAAGATCGAGGAGGTCAAATCGATCCAACACAGGATCGATCGATCCGGTTCAGCGTAACATTCACAGATCGAGGAGTGCAGCCAAGATCGATCGATCCTCTACCAGCTACCATTCACTCGATCTACGAAGGTGATGGCTCCCACGACAAGGAAGCAGCTCACTCGTGGTACAAATATGAGGAGAGACAAAGCTCCTGCTAATCCTTCAGATTCCCCATATGAGGTCGAGGAACCAACCACCAGACGACCATGGCCTAGACCCGACAACACGCTAATTATAGATCTCTGATCCCCTGATGTGATTCCTCACATGACAGCAGCAGAGTTACAGCAGATTACGGGCTACGCTCTTCGCAAGCAAGATTATGCATGGGCTCCTTACAATAGTATCCGTTACAATGGTTTGCTACGCATTACCATGGCTCCGACATGGTTTCTTTGTGCTGGGGCCTTGCAGAGGATGGAGATTATTGATGATGTTACTGAAGCGTTGGTCAGGATGGGCATGGGTCCTTTCGCGAGCAAATCATACCCGTCATATCCAGAATTAGTCTGTCAATTTTTGGCATCTGTTGAAGTCTTCTACAGGGATCCTGAGTATCTTAGGGTGAGCGAGGGGACGCTCACATATATGTCCAATGGTATATATGAGATATCCATCTGAGACCTCTGTGATATCTATAGCTTCGTTAAGACTCAAGAACGCTGCTCCCTTGTTCCTTGGGAAGACTGCAGAGAGTTAGGCCGGTTATGGACTTTAATTGGTAGCAGAGACGTAGTCCACTCACGTGAGTACAAGCTCACAATGATCAAGAACCCAGTGGTTCGGGTTATGGCCAAGATCTTGGGCCACACGCTTTTTGCTAAGGAGGAGACCGGTTCCCTGAGCTATGATGAGCTAGTAATGATCCATTATGGACTTCCTTCATTTGTCAGTGGGATATACAACGAGCCACCTCCAGCTGTCTGCACCACCAATTTTGGCGTGTTCTTTGCATTTATCTTGGTTAAGAAGAAGTTTCGAGGTCTCAACACAACGAGACCCAAGACAGAGTCAGTTGGGAGTCTCTTGACTCCGATTTTCAGGTATCACGGGATCGATCTCACTAAGCCTGAGCGCGTTGATAACAAAGACCTTCTAGATGTAGCTTACCTGAAAAATAGTCAGATCATTTATCCAGGCAACCATTACCGGTTCACACGACGCGATGGCACAATCCATTACTTGCAGCTGCCTCATCCTGACCTTACTTCTCTGACATCTGTTGTGAACCTCGAGTTCCTACCTGACGATGTACATTTGACTATCACGCCAGCTAGACAGAGACCATCTTCTTCCCACGCATGGAGTACACGCCCCCACCAGACAGATACCCGAGTACCATCACCATCATTTCCACAGATAGACACGATGGACTATCTCTTACCTCCTTACGCTGGTTAGTTTGATTTGGTTCCACTCCCTATAGATACATCTGCTGATGCTAACACGAGATGGATTATGGATGGGATACAGAAGAACAATTTTATGCTGCAGAGACTATGGGGGCATTAGCCAAGATGACATGTCCCCGCCCCCTTCCTGTTTTTGAGCTGCTGAGTCTTCTGCGAGAGATGCTGGCCCTTCCACTACTACCACCGATCCCGACGTTGCTGGACGCGGGACTACAGAAGACGAAGGATCTGATGAGGACATTTGCCTACAACGGAGACGCAAAGCTCCAGGCGTGACTCAGAGCGCTTCTTCAGCGAGTGATCGTTCTGCTTAGTATCATCTCTCTCCTTACTCTTCATTTTCGTTTCTTTTTTTTTGGACTATTTGCATTTGTCGTATCTTTCTTCGGATTTATTTCCCACTGAGACGGTGTGAAGTAAGTCTGGGGGATGATACTTGTTGGGACTAATGCTAGTTTCTTTTGTTTTGTTTCTCTTGAGTCATTTTGATGGTTTTCTTGAGTCAGTTTGTGTCGTTTTATTGAGTCAAAATACTGTTGAAACTATGAAATTTTCTTGAAACTAATCCTTTTTTACTGACACTTGATGAACAATTGCCATATTAGTTGATTGCAGATTTTACTAGGTAGAACGTCATAGGTGGAACAATCAAACTGAGAAGGTTTAAATTTCTGGGGTTTTTGAGAAATCCGGCGTTGACTCCGCACCAAACGAACTTTAACTTCTCATCTTGGGGCTTGGTATACATCAAACACGACTCTTTTCAAGATAAGTATGTTGCAATCTCTCTCTATGTAATGATAATAGGATCCTAGTTTATGAACAACAACTTGAGTTTCTTCAAAAGAACTATGACGGTAAGCCTCACATACGCATCTCTTCACAAGGAACACGATAGTGAGTTCACATACGCGTCTCCTCACAAGGAACACGACAGTGATTAGCTCCGATTCTTGAATCCAAGATAGGGTTGTTCAAGAGTGATTTCACATACGCGTCTCCTCACAAAGAACACGATAGTGACTAACTTTAGTTCATCATACGATATAAATGCTAAAAAAAAAAAAAGTTAAATGAAGAGAGAGATTGCATATGATTGGAAGGGATAGAGTCCATAAGTTCTTTGATCGATACTCCCTCGATGAGACTACACGCCAAATGAATTACAGGAGTTAACAATGGAGATCTCAGATTTCTCTAAGGAGTTTAAGCTGTATCAGGTGGGTTGTTAAGCCTATGATTATTATGCTGACATATTTTCTAATTTTGGCTTTGTGGTATGTGGATTCAAGAGTGTTGGTTGATGAGATGTTCTCAAGTTTGGTGAGTTTCTGTTTTCAAACCTCGACCATTTTCTCTATAGTTTGCTTGAGGACAAGCAAAAGACTAAGTCCGGAGGAGTTGATATATCTCGGTTTTGATGGCTTTTAACCATCGTTTTCATAAAGTTTTTGGCGTTTTCCCTGTGTTTTAGAGTCTTTTCAGGTTGGAATACGTCTAGGTGCACGAAGAGCACGGATCAGGAGCAAAATATCAAGAACTAGCATTTTCGAAGGTCCGATCGATCGATCCAAATCGCCGTAAGGTTTTAGGATCAAATGAAAAGCTGAAGATCGACCGATCTACAAGCCGATCGATCCTCTCTTAACCGAGCTAGACGGACAAAAACTGGGATTTTAATGACAGACGCGTTTTTAACCTAATAAAATATTATTTTCAGCCATTCTTCCTGTATCTTTCATTCTGCAACTTTGGGATCTCTGTAAGCTTTGGGAGAAGAAATCTCTGACTCTACATCTTTTGAGAAGATTTCTGAACCCTTTTGGATATCTTTTTATTATGATTATGAATCTCTTTCATCTCCCTGTGTTTTCTCTGCTTCCATGTCTGAGTAGTTTCATGGTTAGGTTTTAGTGTGTCAAAAGATTTCATGAATCAGTGAATTAGACATAGATAGAGATTTATCATTGTTAATCTTCACCTATTATTGTGCCCATTGTTTAGACTGAATTGATCACTTAGTCTCTGATTTAGGGTTTAACCTATTCTCGAAAAGTTTATAGATTGCTTGCTCGAACATAGGTGAGCAAATTGTCCTAGCCAACGAAAGCTGATGCTAAGGCAATTCGTGAATAAATTGAACTTGTTAGTAAATGATTATCTGGAATTCTAAGTTCAAACGATAGTTTAGAATTTTAGATTGCTAGATAAAGTAATTAAGACCACGACAGTGGCTTGGTTAAATATTTCTGTTCGAGTTCAAGATTGGATTAATCTGTTCCCTAAATAATTGTCTGATTCATAGTTTATGATCTCCTGCGATTATCCCTGAAATCTGACGCTTTTAATTCATAAATTTACAACACTTTGATTTTACTATTTTCTTCACAACAAAATCCCTATTTCCTGTCTTAGCTTCTTTTCATTCTTACATATTCGTAGTGTAACCTTGGTCTCTGTGGATTCTATCCCATCTATACTATTGCTTTTGTCTGTGCACTTGTAATTTTATTTTGGGTTAAAACTCGTTGTATCAAAATCCAAGATGTGAACGGGAAAACATTCTTTAGAATCTCTGATATTATTACTGTTTAAGCATATTTTCATTTTACCTTTATTTCTTTAATTTTTGTACATATTTATTCAATGCAAAGTATATATATTGCATCGTGAATTTATAATAACTATGTAACATTTATATTATTTTATTTTTAAAAAATATTTTTGGTATCTTAATTAAGATAATGATTTATATCTTACAAGAATTCTTAGAAATATAAGGATCTCTTTGATCGTCTGGGTGGATAAATATTGTTTCTACACTATATACTGTATATTGTTTGATTCTCAGAGAATACAAATTATAGACAAACTTGTCAAAAAATATTAACGCTGTGCATATAGAATTCTAACTCAAATCTAATAAGCAATTAGTTGATTTGACTGATAAACCTTAAATATTACTTTAAAATAATTTTCACTTCTAATGTGAAACATTTTAATAAGAAGATGGTAAGTAAAGAGATCTACACTGCCCTATCTATAACTTCAATGAAGATAATTGTTGGGTTATCAACCATGCATAGTTTGTTTTCGGAAAGGATGATTTTGAGATAAATGATAGTGTTAACATTCATGAATTTATGTGTTATGAATTATTATACACATATTGGCAATATATAGATCAATGAAGGCTTGTGAGACATGTGGAAATCCATCAAAAGTTTGATGACGAACTTTATTGGTTGGCATGGCATAATCCAACTTAAACCTATAAACTATAATTATGTATTATATCATCTTAATTAATTTTATATATACTAGTTTTTTTTTTATCTTAATTAAGCCTACAAGAAAACAGTGAGTTAGCAATGGAGTTTGTTGCCAATCGAATATTTGCAATGGTACTGCAATGATCAACAATTCTTCGCTATGAGCTAGATGCAAAAAAGAAAAAGAAAAAAAAAAATCTTCGCAAAATCGCCACTAACGTTGTAACAGCAAGCTGTTGTCTCTAATTCGTTGCGGACCATTTTTTCCAACTTTAAGGCTAACATAAAAACGTATTAGCGACAAACAAATAGAAATTGTGTCGGCGTGAGACGTTAAGTCGTCGCATTCGTCGCAAATCCATGGTAAATGTTACGACAAATTATAACAGTTTGGTTTGATTCTAACAAATAACAATCTTTTTATGGCAGTCGACATACAATCGTTCCAATTTTTCCAATAATTCTGCAAAATATTATGCAAATACATGTAAAATAAGAATATTGAAACTTTACGTTAATTATTACTTATTATTATAATAATATGATTACAAAAATAAATTTAATAACTATATTTAAATGGAAAATATGGAACATCAAAAATTAAATCTAAATTCAATAATATTAATATTCCCTATAAAAAATTAATCCGCTAGGTTGGTTTCCAAGAGATCTGCAGCGGCCGGTTCTACTACAGGTAGAAGTGTCAAAATGTGTTAACCAAATCAAACCAACCCATAACTCAAAAAGTTGAAACTTAAATGGTTTTTGAGTAGACCCAACTCATTTGCTAAATGGGTTGAGTAAACCCATAAATCCAATCAATTTGATGGTTTAAATGGTTAAATGAGTTGATCCATAAAAATAAAATAAATAATTAATTAATAATTTAATAACAATAAATATAAAAATAACTATTAATAATAATTATCATCATATATTATCATTTTGTCATCATCATCTATGTCATGAAATATGGATTCACGTTTTTGACGAGAAAATTATGAAATCACGTTTTTGGCGAAAAAATTATGAAAGCATGCTTTTGGCAAAAAATTGTGGAATCGAATTTTTTGGCGACAATTTGTGAAACGTATTTTATTGGCGGAAAAATGCGGGCTCGCGTTTTTTTGCGGAAAAATTATGGAATCACGTTTTTGGCTGGAAAATAATGAAATTACGTTTTTGGCGGAAAAATGCGGACTCGTGTTTTTGGCACAAAAATATGGACTCGTGTTTTTGGCGGAAAAATTATGAAACCATGTTTTTGACGGAAAAATGTTGAGTCGTGTTTTTGGCGGAAAAATACGAACTATTGTTTTTTGTGGGAAAATTGTGGAACCGTGTTTTTGGCGAAAAAATTGTGAAGCCTTATTGTTAGCAGAAAAATTACGGAATAACGTTTTTGGGAGAAATATTTTTAGTATGATGATGATGAATGATTGATGAATTATGGTATGGTGATGATGATAGTATGAAGATAATGATGATGCTAAGTATGATAATTTAATGGTTAATAGTTAACCATAAACCATTACTATCCAACTTATATGACCCATCAACCTATTGATCTATAACTCATTTGACCCATCAACTCATTAGAATCTAAATAGTATGACTATTATGATTAATGAATCGGATCGGGTCGGATCGACCAACGAGGTTTGACCTATTTTGACACCTCTAACTACAGGTCAAAAATCATGGGCTCCTAAACCGGTCATGCTGATTAGGAAGACCGCCATTCCTCAATAGTACTACTGCTAGGACAAAGTTACCAACTGCTATATTATCGGAGAGGTGTCCTAATTGATGTATCTCAACTTACCATAAACACAATGTAATCGTTGATCCAAAAAGATATCGACACAATGAGATCTTTGATCCGAGAATGATGCCAAAACATTTTTTCTTCTTACATGTCGTTGAAACTCTCGGGATATCAAAACAAGGAACTTAGAAAACTATCTCTTTTATTAATAACTCTACCAAAGCCAACGAACAAATAACGTGAAGCAAAGCTACATATACTACTAAAGATAAGATTAAATCTTCTATGACTCTTATCTAATAAAATTAAAGATATACTTGGAGATCAAGCAACCTCCTTAGCCAGAGACAAATTCTCAAAGCAAAGTGAAAAACATAAATGACGCTTTATAGAGAAAAAATCCCAAAATTAAGAAAACATAGATAACGCTATCGCTAATCCCGCTAGCTCCCTAGTGTCACTGGGAGTTACGGGTCATGAGCCTCTTGGCCCTTGCGAATCACCTCCAATTCATTATTTGCCATAGTTAACTTAGTGGGATCCTTAGTTTACTATCGACGAGCCGAGAAAGAGGCGGCGGGGATGCCCCGAATGGAGCCCACCTTATAGATACTGGTCCTTTTTCGAGGCAACCTGGTAAGAGTTGAAAATTAGTTCGATTTGAAATTGTAATGACAATACAATGAAAACAACATAACTAATTATAATGTACATGCTCGTAGATTTTGTCCATCTTGCTTTTACTTAATCCCCTCGACTAGTTAGAATTACTACGTAGAGACATATGCGCCTGCTGTGACTTACGCTCAGCGACCATGGACGTCACTCGTTGTATATATTCTCCGAGCGGACGTTCAAAAAAGTTTCATCATTGTTTTTGTGGGTCCTGACTAACCTTTCCACAATCGGACGACGAAGCCCCTTCTCTTTGCCTACACAGAAAACAATTGAAACATGTATTTGGAAAAAAAAATCATTTAATATAGAAATTAAGAAAATTTGTAGAAACTCATTAACCTTAACCTTGTCGTTAAGGGTTTAAATACATTACACCAGGCTTGGAGTTCAAATAAAATTTCTTACATATTATTGATGCAAAACTTGTTAGAATTGAAATGCCAATATGGCGTAAGTATAACTGTTCGACGTGGTCTCAAGCATGTTACGGAGATAATTGTCCATCGTAAGTGTGGTGGAAATAAAACTTCCCTTTGTAGATCTATATGTTGCGGGCAGAGCTGCCAACAAAAATTGTCGGAGAAGATGTTTATTGTCATTGTATATAACGTATCTAGATTGATCGTAAACCCTTTATTAAATAAATGCGTACACACATTGTTAACATGAATATATTTCATATTCATGCACTACATCTTACCACTTTCTACAGTTGTTGGTACTTGTCGCCTAATACAAGACCAAGTGATTTAGTGTAACACCACGAAATCTGAAAATATGGTGGTGTATGAGCATAGCTTTAAAGAATTGATTTGACCACTTATATCACCAAAGTGCACTTATCTTTTCAGTCAAACATCCTGAAAGAACTCCAGAGTTAAACGTGTTTGAGCTGGAGCAATTTCAAGATGGATGACATATCGGAAAGTGATTTTTGGCACCGTGTGAGTGAAGAAAAATATGGAAAAATAAAGATCATATGGTGGTTTTTAGAGTCAGTAAACAAATCTTTAAACCTTCCAAAAGTAATAAACCAACCGTCGGACAGGATTGGCCAATGGGATAAGAGAGGTCGTGTACTCCGCGGACGGTGGCGGTTGGGACGTTACACAACCTTCTTTGAATATATATACGTATACGCTAGATCTAAATATGTCAAAGTCTTCGAAGATCTCGTAAGTTATGGATTCATCTTTTTGTATCTTCTCTTTTTATTTTGTTTTTTGTACCTCTAATAATGTTGAAATAACTTTTTATTCCTCCATTTTTTTTTAGTTTAATCCATATAGGATTAGGTTGTGGCCATCTCCTCAACAATATAAGTATCTAGTAGTGAATAACATTGAGTTGGGACGAAAAGCCAACTAATAAGGTTATGGAAATTGATTGACGGCTGGAAATGCTTTCTAGAGCATGAAATGAACACGATTACCAGACCTAATTCGCGTGTTCTGGTTTAGAGTTGTGGCAACAATAAGCTTATCATATCTTTGATAATTGGGTTTCTGATTGTTTCATTATTAATTAGTTTAGAAAGATCTTCGTAAAAACTCGGTTTTTAGCCTCTTTAGCATTATTAAGTAGGCTTATGATTTGTACTTTTCTACGGACGTTTTAAAAAAAAAATAGCTTGTACAAAAAAAAAAAATTTTTTAAATCTGAATTATGTAAATAAATATATATATATATATTTATGTCATTTCTAAAATTAAATTGATTTGTCTTTTTCAATGTTTGAATTCAAAAAAATTTCCATATTAAGGCTAGTTTAATAAAATAACTGCTTTTTCCGAAATATGTAAAAGCTGACAAAAATATTAATGGCGAATAAATTTAGTTTTTACAAAAGATGAATGGTTATTAATTGAGTTTCCTCAAAATTTAATATGCTAACTATCAAACCATTTCTAAAAATACAAAGATTCATTTTTTCAGTGTTTGAACTGCATATTAAGGTATAAATTTGATTACGGATCTTAACAGAGTTAATATAAGGAAGAAAGCCAAGGAACTCCAAAATAAAATAAAGAGCCTTCTCTCTCTCTCTCAGAAAAAAACACAAACAGCCAATGACCTTCTCGTGGTCTTCTGTGCCATAAATACCATTATATACATTCAAACACAATCTGGCGCCACATATACATATGTACGACTGTATGTATATGTCTTAACCTCTATATATTCATATCTCTCTCCTTGTGTGAGTGGTGAGATGGGTATCCCCATAAGCTGCAACATCGAACCATCTGCAACATTTTGACTCGTCTCCTTTTGTGCTTTTCCAACATCTGTCTCTTCTTCACTCGCTCTCTCCTAATCAATCTCCCCAACGACCTCTCTTTTTATTTTTTCCATTCATATCTCTCCCTCTTTCTCCCTCTCTCCCCGGGAAAAATGGATAACTTCTTGCCCCTTTCCTCTTCTAACGCAAACTCTTTCCAAGAATTCTCTATGGATGTTAACAACCATCGCTCGCACTTCACAACGATCCCTACTTATGATCATCAGGCTCAGCCTCATCACTTGTTGCCACCGTATTCATACCCGGTGGAGCAGATGGCAGCGGTGATGAATCCTCAGCCGCTTTACTCATCCGAGGGTTTTCCTCAGATCCCGGTTACGCAAACCGGAAGTGAATTCAGTTCTCTGGTTAGTAATCCTAATCCTTGTTTGAGACAAGAGAGAGGTGGATTTCTTGATCTGCATATGACGAAGATGGCCAGGATCAACAGGAAGAACGCGATGATCAGATCAAGAAACAACTCTAGCCCTAATTCTAGTCCAAATGAGTTGGTTGATTCAAAGAGACAGGTGATGCTTAACATGACAAATAATGTGCAGATCCCTGACAAAAAAGATCTCTACCCTTACTCCACTTTCGATAACAAGGTTTTGTTTTGAATATACGATTTTGGTTATATTTAACTTTATGATACATTTTTAAAATTATTTTTTTGATTGTTGGTTGTTGTAGAAGCTTAGGGTTTTGTGTGTGAAGCATTTGAAGAACAGCGATGTTGGGTCACTTGGGAGGATAGTTCTACCAAAGGTATGTAAATGATAAATGAATTTTCATTATTTTTCTTCCTTTTCTGTTATGCTATAATGATAAATGAATTTTCAAAGGAAAAAATCTTAGAAATAAAAGTTATTTCATGATAGGATTTGACTACCACCATTTTATAAAAGAGATTTGTGGAACAAAAGCACAAAAATCATTGCGGCCACAGATTCTCTCATTATGCAATTTCACTGAGTATTTATTACACATTTCATTTACATAATATATTTATCTAACTGTTTCGCTGTCTAACCAATAACAAGTTTTTCGTCTTTAAAAGTAACCACACGAAAAACAAGATGAATATGAAACATGAGAACAAAACGTGGAATAAAATAAAGTTTTTTTAATCAAATTAGTTTGGTTTCGGTACGAAGTTTTATATATATATATATTTTTTTTATTAGCATGTAGTGTATATGAATTAGTTTAAAGTTTCTAGTATAAGTTTGAACTTGTTTGTTAACCCAGAATGAAATTTGAATTTCCTTTAAAAAAACAATTGATTGCATGTATGGAATATAGCTTCTTCCTTAATGAAACCCATGAATTACCAAGTTTTGCTATGTATTTAGCTAAAATGAACAAATTAAAATGAGTTTATTTAAATTATGGGGTTGAAGAAAATGGAAAGTCGTCTAATGGCCTTTCCTAATTAAATATCTCTTAAATGGTTTACCTCGAGAAACCATTATGGGAAAGTGAAAAAAATACAAAAACCATCATGGCAAAAGGTTCTACATATCTTCTTTAATTTTTTAATCAACATTAATTTAAATTTATTTTAATGATAATTATATCGTTGTTATTTTTCTAATTCAGAAAGTAATACGTAAATATGGCTGTGGAATGCAGAGAGAAGCAGAAGGAAATCTTCCGGAGTTATCTGATAAAGAAGGAATCATTGTAGAGATGAGAGACGTTTTCTCTTTGCAGTCTTGGTCTTTCAAATACAAGTTAAGTCTCGTATCACTTCTCTTTCTTATAAAAATAATATCAATTATATCCATTTAGAAAACGCATTTTCTAATCCATTTTTCATTTACCAATAGATTAACAACCTTATGCTCAATTTTTAGTGGTTTTTTTTGTTACTGGTTTCTATACTTATTTTAAATTTTCCTTTTTATCAATTGCGAATAATATTACAACTAGTAGACTTAAAGCTTGTATTAATGTCATAGGTTCTGGTCAAATAACAAGAGCAGAATGTATGTCCTTGAAAACACAGGTAAATTAAGGAGCTCCAATATTATTTCAAAAGTATAATCTTATGTAAAAACTACTTTTACTTATGATTTACTTTTCCCTTTTTTTTTGTGGTGATAACTAAAGGAGAATTTGTGAAGCAAAATGGAGTAGAGATGGGAGATTCTTTAACAATATACGAGGACGAAAGCAAGAATCTCGTGAGCTCTCTTATTAACTCCCTTTCCCCTATTTTTGTTTTTATAAAAAGACAAAAAGAAGTTAAATAATGATTAATTAGTAGTCCAAAATTGGAAATTTGAAAAGTGGTCATTGAATTGAGTTTGTTAAGCATACAGACAAAACTTTTTGCCTTTTTTGACCTTTTCTGTCAATGATAACGGTTCATATATGGAAGGTATAAATACTTGTAGCCCTAATTTTTTAATATAAAGGTAGAAGTAAAAACTGGATTGTTAAAGAACGAAAAATAGTGAAAAGAATAGCATGTGATGTATATCTTTTTCAAGTTTTCACGTATTTAAGTTATATAGAATATACGTGTTAATATATACACATATATATAATCATATTTTTAAGTTATATAGAGTTTATAAAAAAAAAATTGGGGTTAATTTAGAGTTCATAATTATGGTTTGATTTGGTTTGGCTATGACTTATGACTTTTGTCGTGTATGCTAATAACAGTATTTCGCCATTAGAAAGTCGGGCAAACAAAATTTAGGAAGGGGAGATGAGTCGACGGAAATGAACGAGATGAACCCCCACGAAGAGATAATGTTTGATCACATACCAAGAGACGAAGAAGAAGCTTCTATTGCAATGCTCATTGGAAATCTAAGCGATCATTATCCCATCCCTAACGATCTCATGGGCCTCACCCTTGATCTTCAGCACCATCAAGCCACGTCCTCGTTGCCATCTGTGGATCATGCGCACGTGGGTTTATCCGATGATCAAGTGAGCTTTAACGACTTTGTGTGGTGATGTGGTGGAAGTTCATATATGAAATGGACCTTGGGATATACAAAGAAGAGAGATTGATAGAAAAGAAGATAGTATATTTCATCATCAGAGATTTACAACATGAGATTCATATCTATAGTTGTTTGATAGAGTGTTTTTGTTATCAATGTATTAGAGCTTTTTAATTAAGAAAATGGTCATTTGTGTTCAGTATTAGTTTTAATTACAAAAGATTTCATTCTGAGTTATAACCCGGAAGAGATTTCGACATTTTTATTAGTAAGTGTGGGTCAAACTCACACCCATTCAAGAGAGTAGGATTGCTTCACACTTATAAAAATCTTTTCTCACAAATCCAAGCGATGTGGGACATTTTAATACACCTTTCTCACGCTCAGAGTTCAACATCTGAAACGTGAAATTTGTAGGATTGGACATCCACGGGTGGCCCCACAATCGGAGTATTGGGCCTACCTCTGATACCATATTAGTAAGTGTGAGCCTAACTCACACCCAAAAGCTAGTTCAAAGGAGGAGATTGCCTCACACTTATATAAATATCATTTCTCACAAACCCAAGTGATGTGAGACATTCTAATAATCTTGTTAGCAAACAACCTGTATTTAGTGATCAGAGATTTGTTTCGTATGTATTTTCGAGATTTACCAATTACTGAATTACGTGAAAAGTTATACGTCAAGGAAGGACATGGATGCTGGATTCTGAATGAACATGCGGATAGGCGATTTGACAACGGAAAAACAAACATGGCGCACCTCCACCGATTGGTTAGGTTTAAATCCTTTTCTTCATAGTAACTTGGATGGTGGAAAGCTTTTAAAATTTGTCGAAAAGAAAAACTGATGATCATTTTTTGTTAATAATATGTTATTAATGTCAAATTATATGGTGTATATTAATTTTTGTCGCTCTTGGACAATATTTTTTGGTTGAAAAATTATGTTACTATTTAATTACAATTTTACGATAACTTGGAAAGATTGTCTTGCTTTACACGCGATGAACAGTATCACGTACAAGTTTTCAAAAAAGGATGATGCATAGAAGTCGGTAATTCTAATAGCTTTTTCTATCGATCAGACAAAAAATAAATAAAAAGATTTTATTTTCCATAATTAGAAAATCAAGATAAGTTATTCGGCCTAATTTCTCAAACTTGATTTCCTAACCCTAACCCAGACTTTGTAAGTCCAACGCTCTAACCCTAGCCTAAATTCTAATCCAAGCCCAAAACTATTACCATTATACTCTCAAACTGAAAGTACACCGAGCTCTTCTAACCATATATAGGCCAGACTCCAATTATATAGCCCAAAAGAGTTACACCAAACCCAACCAACCTGGAACACTAAACTAAACAGTTAGCCCTGACAGAAACCCATTACCCAGTTAACGAAAATACCGAACCTTGATAGAAACCGAAAATAGAGATAAAATACATCATGCATCACATATTTTGGTAAAAAAGTGTATTCATGCAACACGTATTGATGGAAAAAGGAATATAACACTCGGTATTCAACCAAATATTTTGCAGGAAAAAAAGGAACAAAAATCACAACTACTACGAGACCATTTTGGGCAAAGATTTAATTTTCCATCCGCAATTTTCACTTATTTTTCAATCGTTTTTGTAAAGAAAAGCATGTAAATTTATAAAATTAACATGTTATCAGAACTTATTTAATTTGATATAGATACTATTCTTTAAATAGTAGAATGCACTTCATGATGAGTTCACAAGAATAGTCATTTTTGGAAAATGGTATAAATTGAGTTAAAGAACCAAATTTTTAAAGAGTTACTCTTTGATAGGACAATCGAACCGCTAGTTGTTCGATATGAGCGTCAAGTGGATAATCCATTAATAAACAAATATCAAGTAAAAACTTAAATAATATTGTTATAATCCGGCTAATAAACTCATCGATTTTGTTTTCAATCTCACAAATCTTTCATGCACACACGAATGAAAACAAATAATAGAAGATTGCAGGGAAACAATTTAAAGCAAAACACATGCAATTTGTTACCTAGTTCAGCTAAGTTGATGTAACAAAGCATACATTTGGGGTCAGATTCGATCCGACAATCCACTATCAAAAAAGAAAAATTAGCCCAAGATCGAGCTTTTACAACAATGGAGTCTCTTTCATCTCCTGATTACAAAGAAGATGAATCGTTAGAAGAAGAAGTAAAAGATTGGTATTTATACCAAGTACCAAAGTATAACAGCAAAGACTCTATCGTGACTAGAGAGTTTGATTGATTTGCTCCTTCCTTATCTCAATTTAATAACCAAACTAAACTGGAAACCAATTAATCGTCAACTCTTCCAATTTAATCCAAACCTGAAAATTGAAACACAATCTATTCTCATAACAATTTTTAATAAAAAGCTCAATAATATTTGACACTATAAATATTCATATGACACTACGAGAAAACATCCCAATTTCCGACCATAGTTTTCGATGAAAATGGTGGTCGAAAATTTTCCGACGAATTTTCTATAGTACATAAAGTCGTCGGAAAATATCGTTGAAAATCTGTCGAAAAATATCGTCAGAAACATGTATAATATTCGTCAAATTTATTTCGTCAAAAATCATAAGAAATATTATTGGAGATATTCCGATGAATTTTCGACTACAGTGGTCGGAAACATGAATTGTCGTTTCCGACTAAATGAAGGGAAGTCGTCGGAAATTTGTGCACTGAATGCAGGTTCTGCATATCAAAGTTTCCGACAAATTTCCGACGACATGTGGTCAGAAATTCATCGAAAATATTTTCTATATATTAAAACCCTCTTATCCTAAATCACAAACATCTTAAACGTCTTTACTAATCATCTCTTTCTCCTTACGATTTGATAAAAATTAGTAATATTTTTTTTTTTTTGGCTTTTCAAACATGAGATGATATGAAGTCTCAGTACTAACACGTTTCAACTACAATCAAATTGTATATGTAGACACTTATGACATTACATGTCTTGGCAGTTGAAGTATCTAATTGATCTTGAGCCCGATTTTTCAATAGAGTTATAGCGAATAGAAAACCAGACTGAATATTCAAACAAACAAAAAAAAAATATACCAAGTTAAGATTTGACTTTTTTGTTCTCATTGGATTTACGCTATAGTAACACGATCGCACTAAAATCTAAAATCCCATATATTTTCAATTTAAAATTAAATCTAGGAAATGGATGTTCAAATTTAATAATCTTTGCTGTTCTCCGGGATAGGCTCCTGGCTTTGCTCCGAAGGATGATTGCAGAATTTCACGTGACTACGTGAGCTTGCTTCACTATTACTAATAGATAGGATTCTTCTCCCAGTTGACTAAAACTTATTCGCTCATAAATTATGACTCATAAGTCATAATAGTTGACATCTAGATCTAGGCTCGACAAACCATAAAAGAATTCTTACATTTATAGCGTTTGGATATGAATACAACAAAACATTGTTAGATTAATACTTACAAATTAATATAAAATAAATTTTTTTCTAAATTCAAAAAATTACACATTTGAATTAAAATACTTAAAATATAATTCTTAAACCTCCTACATAAATATATAGACTCGTTAGTATTATAAGTTTAGAATTATATAAATTTACACAAGCATAACTGATATAACTTAGGGTATAAATAATAAAGCTTTTAAAAATATTTTATATAGTTAAATGGAAGGAATATATTTTTAGTACTAGTCCGAGTGAGTGAATTTATTGAAAATGACAATTAAAATTTCTTTAGTTATGAACCCTTTTTTTTTAAATCATAGTTTCATTAAATTATAATGGATTCCAACTCCCAAGTACTCAAATTCCTAAATATAAAAACGTAGGAAGCGTGGAATTTCGATTTGAACATTAAATGTGTAATGTGATATACATGTCATGTGTGGACTATGAAACAATGTATGAACGTTCACATGTGTGTATATATATGTGTATATATATATGGGTTGTGATCGTTCAAGTTGGTATTAAAGCATATACACCATGAAAAAAACTATTCTTTCTATTCCTAACTAATCCAAATTTTTTAAAAATATATATTTTTAAAAGATAAATTTAAAGTTTTTTAGTATATTTTTTAATTAGTTAATGATGATAAATTGTAAACATTTTTAAAAATAATTGAATACTATTGATATAAAATTATAAAAAATTGTTAATCAGAAAAAATGATGCATTTATAATCAAATTTTAATTTTTTTTAATAGTTAATATGTGTGAAATGTTTAAAAATTAGATTAGTTAGGAACAGAAGGAGTATATATATAAGTGGTTCTTTACGTTCAGCATATTCCATAATCTCATTTTAAAAGTTCGATCTTTAGTTAGATTTTTTTCGCACAATGCTTTCACATCCTAATAATACAATCAATCACAAATGAAATTACATTTTTACTGTTATATGTTTTACTGCTACATCATATAACATATGAATAAATTTGTATCAACAATTTAAAACATTATTTTAAAAATATAAAAAATATTCATACAGTGCGGAATATTATCTAATTACCTAATAAAATAGATTGATATTTCCCATATAATAACAACATTTCTCGAGCCAAAAGTTGTATATAGAAAAATAGCAATCCCCATTAGTAATAATCCAAACATTTCACGAATGGAGATAAACGGTCTGATTGGTTGTACCTGTAGATTTATGATTTTTGCTGTAAAATTGATATGTATATTTTTTTGTTGTACTTTTAGAATTTAGACTCTAGAATCAACTTTCCATAATAAATACTTTGCAGAGTCAACCTTCTATAATTTTCTAAAGACCAAAATTTATGGCTTTAGGTTTTTCTCTATTTACAGCTAAAAAATGCAAAAAAAAATGAAACCAAAATAAAAGTACCTTTAACTTTGAAAAATATATGCAAAGCGTGATTGCTTTGAATTTACAGCTTTAGATCCAAATATAGATGTAGAAAGATTTCAAATCTACAACCAATCACACCAAAAACAACTGGTCATGATTACTTTTCAAATAGGAAATTGTTTAGCTGTGGAACTTAACTTTTCGTTGATGTTGTGAAGATCCGACAATCAGGTCAAAGTATGCATATCAATGTGGAGACTAGGACAAGATGGTATATCATCTTCCCCAATAATTAAAAAGGACAAGGAGGAAGATATAGTTAAAAGTAGTCTTGGGAGGGTTTGAGTGTCCTCGGAAGAAATCTCTCTTCAAAGAAGATGACGTTAACATAGTTTGGATCCTGCTCCATAAATGTAGGATCCGCAAGAATTTGAACTTCGGTAATCCAAAAAAACAAAAGAAGATATAGTTAAAAGTGTTAATTAAAAGTATTTGGATATTTCATGTATGTATTTGTTTGTCTAAAGGTTTTTCTCTCTTAATTATTCCTTTTTGTTATTTTTAATATTTGAATTCTATAATCAATAGCAAATCCGTAGCGGCGAAACATTATACGTATTCCCACATCGAAAGTGAACTCTTATAAATTGTGTACTATAATTTATTCCGTGTTATACCACAAAATGATTTTTTTTAGATTTAAGTTTTATTCAAAAGTTTTGGTTATAGTATTGCAATGTTTTTAATATTTAAATAATAATTTTGAGTTAGCTTATTATTTGTCATTCAACAAACTAAAAGTTATTTCTTTAAACGTATTCTCCAAAAAATATTAAGAATCTTTGGATATTCTTTAATCGAAATATTGGTATCCTGAAATATCACGATTTAATAATGTTTGTAATGTGCTAATTAAATTTACAATTATAACTTTAATGAAAAATTAGTAAATAGTCTTAATTTCAATGACATAAGAAAGTAAATATTAACAGATATTAAGATTATTTTCTTATTTGTACTTTTCAAATAATAGTAGGAGGATGTATTATTTTATGTTTGTTTGACAAATAATTATTTTATTTAAATAATGTTTTGAAGATCTGATTTACTATCTAAATCCGAAAAGGTTTAACTACCTAAGAGATTCGGAAAACAAATTACCAAACGGGATTCTGTCGACGAAACAATTTGCAAGAATAATAGTATCCTGTAATACACTAACGAAAATTTGTATACACAAAAGATATTAGGGCAAAGACTAGCACGAAAGTAGCCATATTTTTTGGAGGAAAATGTGGTAAGTTCACGATGCATACTTTTTGGGCGTATTTATTGTTTTTACTAAATTCAGTAAATCATAAAGCAAAGAGAAATCATTCAAACGTCAAGAATGATTAGTCTAGTATGTAAATGTAATGATACATCTTCGCGTTATCCGATTAAAACATTGATTGCTCATAAGAGTGTTTTGTCTCTATACTATACCGAAACGTTAGTCCAAGGCAACCAAAGATAGGTTTAATTTGAAAGGGTGGGTCTAGTATTGGGTCTACCGTATTTCCCATACTTTTGCAGGTAACATGAAAATGTAACATGACATGTCTCTATCCGGACAAACATATTTCTCCCGCAACGGTAATAATTTAACTTACTCGTTCGTGAATAATATTGATCATTGTAGATGTGGTGGGTTTGGACCTTTTCATGAATCGATTTAGACATTTAGAATTATTTTAACACAGGAAAAAACAAAAACAATTCAGACAAACGACAGGAAAAGGAAAAATATCTAAGCGTAATCATGATTAAATATTTGAGAAATTCTCAAAAGTTTATGAATAATAATGGATTCAAATTTGAATATGGTGGCTAGTTAAGATTTGAGTGATTTTTGTATTATAGAGTTGTCTTATGTATTATCATGTTATCAGCAACTGATCGTAGTTGTCTGCGTAGTACTTTTAGAGTTACGTGATCAAACTTTAATGTATTATTAAAATAAAATAAAAATTAAGCAATTGAGCAACATGTGCTATGTAACGCAGCAATTACGCTTAGTCTCCAAAAGATGTCATCAGTGATATACTGTGAGAAAATAGTGAAAACCACATCAGCTTTTCATAAAATATGGTTTCCACTCATCACAATGTAATGAGTAATGGCAAACACACTCCGAGAATAGTGCATATAAGTCTCTGCTCTCTCGGTTTTAATCTTTTCCTCCGGCTTCTTTTAGGTTTTCCGACCAGCCTTTGAGGCGAATCCTTTCTCAAGGTTTTGTGGTCTTCTTTGGTCTGTTCTTGTAAGGCTAACCTCTTGTAGAGATGTAAAGTTCTAGATTTAGACTCTTTAGAATAAAGATTAGGTGGCTAGGTATTACGCCTTTTAAAGTGTTTCTCAAACAAAGAGACAAATACTCTAAGCCAAACAGAGACAATACAAAACAAAGAAGTTGAGCTGGCACCAAAAAGAAAAAGGAAGTTTCGTGAAAGGAAGTTATGCTGCATTAGGGAACAAGATCACAGTGGGACTATATAAAAGAAAGAGACGCATGAGAAGATGATTAGATCTTTTGTGAGAAAAGTGGCTGGCCATTGTTGGGTAGAGGGGAATGAGTTTTTAGAAGAAAATTCATTGATTTTATATTTCTGTCTTTGATTTATTTTCAGTTTAATGTTCTATTTCCTTTTGTAATCACAACAATCATTTCCTCATCTCAATATCAACTCTTTCTATTACATCTCTTATTCTTATAGTTACAAGCTATATTTGGGAGAAAGAAAAAGAAAAAAGAGTGGTTGCAGGTCTGATCGATAAGAGACACCAATGTTCTTATCAACTGGTGCATCGTGAGCTACAATCGAATCTAACGCAATAGAGAGGTTTGAAGTTTCGATTTTCACGGGTGATGGTGATGGTGTTGATCTTGAGTTTTGGAATGAATGGATGGAACACTATTTTGCTAGGAGTGGTGATTTTACAGAGGATCAAAAGCTTCAAATGGGTTGGGGATTCATTTATGGTGAAGCACTTAACTGGCTTCTCGATATGGAAAGACAGTCACATGACTTTGCGACTTGGGACTCGTTGAAGACGAAGTTAAGGTGGTTTAGGTTTCAATCACTTCTAGTGATGGTTCGAGGTCAGCACATCAAAGATATCCAACAAGAACTGGTTCAAATAGTCAGAGAAAGTCTGGCGACTTTAAGGAAACAAATTGATCGAATGTCTGACAGTGTTCTGGACACAAGCCAAAGTATGACGAAGAGGATGGAGACGCTGAGCATGGAGGAGCCGAGGTCGAGGTTTGTATCGACATCGCTAAAGGAAACGACTCCGGCTCTACGTCAAATGGTGAGAAAGTTTATGTCGCACACCACATGCTTGACAAAATGTCTCTATGCGCAAATAAACAACAAAAAGAATTGGGACAAATTTAATTTTACAAAAGTCTGTTTTGGAGAAACACTGGGAGAAGAGATGATACACAAGAAAGAGCCCTTGGAAGTGAATACATTTGAGAAAGATTTGTTCATCTCAACTATTGCCCACACTCACGACAGTCCACGTGAAGAACGAATTGCATTGACAGAGAATGAGATAATGACAACACATTGGATCTCACAAAAAAATGTTCAGAAGAGCGTAACAATTGCAGAAAATACGAGTTTTTACTATCGCCACTCAGCAAGACATGATGCCAGTGCACGAAAATGTTAGAGATTGCTAAATGTTTAAGAAAATGACCCAGAGAAGGAAAAAAAAAACACAAAACAATTTGCCAAGTGATGGAAAGTAGTAAAAACGCATTCCAAGTGTTCGATAATATGTCCAGAACAGGTTATCAGATTTAACAAGGAGAGTTGTGGCAAGCAGTGCTTGGAAAGAGCTGTTAGGGAAAGAGAGAGACTCAGATTTTGGAGGAATTGACAGTGACGATGACCAAGTTGGACATCCAAAATGGAGACTCAGTGAACCATGGGAGCAATGGACGTTAATCAGTGAAGTAGTGGTGGAAACAGATAAGAAGCAGAGGCTGGACAAATGGTATGTGATGGGGAGATTTAAGTTCAAAATCAAAAACATGACGAAAGAGGGCCTTAACACTCCTTTTGCTATTGTTAGAAACTTGAGGGAGAGATGCGTCGAGAGCGAGCGTCAAATCTATGTAGCACTAGAAGCAATCCCTCTCGATTTGCAGGACCATCTTAATCAGTACATGGCTAAGCGGATGGACAGAGAGATGTTAAAGTCTTATGTCACACAGTGGACAGCTCAACGCTGGCAAAAATATGCACTATTTATATGTTACTGTCGAGATAACTCTGTTAGACTAATTGCGTGCAACACTACTCTCAAGGTTTTAAGAGTTTTACAAGCAGCAAGTATTCATGGTCTTTCAAAGGCTAAGCGTAAATTATACAATCTCCCTGCTGGTTCTGGATTTATCTCAGGGTTGTATTCATTTTCAAGTAGATCTACAATTGATATGAACCCCCATACATAGATTATTCCGTTTAGACCAAGCTCTTATTTGTGAGCACAAGCAAGAGTTGTTCAAGACCATACAATGTCACTAGTTATTTTACAAGCAGTAGCAGATGGAGATGGTACTGGTCTATTATTAGTGGCGATAAAGGCAAATCATTTTGAGTATGGTTCAAGAGGAACAGGTTTGCCAGCAAGGTTCTCAAGGAAGCTCCAAAAGAAAAACCAAGTTGTGGTATTACTTGATCCTGAAAGACAGTACTTACGAAGAGATGGCAAAACTCCAATTGCTTATTTCTTATGGTATTTAGCAGCAAGTTCCTAAAGTATAAATTATTTTGACCGAACACATATTGCTCGGGTTATGAATGCAGCTGGTGACATGTTGGGTGTTGTGATTATCCATAAGGGGACTACTTCTTTTGAAAAGCTAGCAAAAACATGGAAATTCAAGTTCAAAGGCAAATTGGATAGAAGTCATTTGGCAGAGATGACCACTCCAATGGCGAACGAAACTCAAGATGAGATAGTGAGTGTAGGGTTTAAGATTCATGTATTTTCAAATTTTGATATGGCATCATAGACTGAGCTAAAAATCTATGGTTATGCGAATACGAAGCATATGTTGCTGCTTGTTAAACAAGTCAATCGTGGTAATGTGCTCATATTATTAGTTAGCGTGGGCTTGCATCATAAAAAGTTAGGATCAAAGATATATCTGCCTTGCTTTTGTGGCATACATATATGGCTGACAGATTTATGGAACATCAAGTTGTGCAAGAATTAGAAGTATAAATTCAAAGAAAGCACTAGAAAACGTGTTTGGCTTGCTCAAAGAATGTCTTACTTTGCAATCCAAATGATTGATGGGGAACATGCCATAAGGTATAACTGGTTATCAACGTTGGGAGGTAAGAGACCAACAAACTGTGGTGACAATGTCGTTACATGCAAAAAAATGTCGGCTGCATTTTATGCTGCCGGGTTTGAACCTTGGGACGTGACAGTGTCTGATCTTCTAGCTGGAGTTGTGACTCTAATTTTTGACGTATCTCAGACGGAGGCCATGATTATTAGGGCCTGGGATAACGGAGAACCAAGTTCAGTATTTGGGGATGATGTTTTCAAGCAGGTTCTGGGCGTGTTTATCACAACTGCAATAACAAAGATTGGACACGTTATTCTTGATGTGATCCTTGATTTTAAAGCTCATACAAGCACGTCACTACATTTAACATTTCGATACGTTTTGAAAGTGTTCTCTGCTGCTGCAAGGGTCTCACATTCTACTGTGTTAGATACATGATACAATTCATGTGGTATCTTGGATGACATGGTAATACAAGGGACAAGTTTCACGGTTGAGGTCAGTGAATGGATTATAATCCATATTCTCATACTACACTTATCTCAATTTGAGCTTGGGGACAAGCTCCCTCTCAAAAGGGGGAGTATTGTTACGCCCTTTAAGGTGTTTCTCAAACAAAGAGACAAATACTCTAAGCCAAACAGAGACTATACAAAACAAAGAAGCTGAGCTGGGACCAAAAGAAAATGAAGTTTCGTGGAAGGAGGTTATGTTGCATTAGGGAACAAGATCACAGTGGGACTATATAAAAGAAAGAGCCGCATGAGAAGAGGATTAAGTCTTTTGTGAGAAAAGTGGTTGGCCATTGTTGGCTAAAGGGCAATTAGTTTTCAGAGGAAAATTTATTGATTTTATATTTCTGTCTTTGATTTATTTTCAGTTTAATTTTCTATTTCCTTTTGTAATCACAACAATTATTTCTTCATCTCAATATCAAGTCTTTCTATTACATCTCTTATTCTTATAGTTATAAGCTATATTTGGGAAAAAGAAAGAGAAAAAAGAGTGGTTGCAGGTCTGAATCGATAAGAGCACACCAAGGTTCTTATCATGTTCATTTCAAGGCTTTGTTTGTAATTTCGTGGCTCCGGATGAATATATCATGCCGACTTGATTTATTTTAAAATTTTAAGGCTTTAGTTTCTCGTATCACTTTAGAAGTTTATTTCCGGTGATTTTGTAATTTTTTTTGTGTATTATATAGATTTTCTAGTGAAAAAAATATATATATCAAAAGAATTTTCCACATCAGGTAAAGTCAGTACACTATCCGGGATGAATTGGTTGCTTAGACATAAACTTAAATATCGGAAGATTTCACTCTTTCATATGTGAAACAACGTCTCTCACTACATGATATATGATATTACCGTATGAGATACTTTCTGCGATTATCGGTCTATTAAATATGTAATCGAAACTTTTGATTTTCCTAAATCCACATATATAAATTATGAAAAACTTTTGCATTTTTGCTTTGATATCATCATGTCAAAACAAAAGTGCTTTCTTTGATATCATGTCAAAACAAAAAGTACACAAAACAAATTATAATGAAAATTCATATTAAACATTACAATTATTCACGCTATAAAACAATTTCTCTAAATTTTATGTTCTTCCAATATATTACTTTTGTTAAAGTATTTAAATAATGTCCAGTTTAGATGGATCACCAGTGATAATAGTAAAGTTAATTTTGTGTGGCTATCTTATCTTGGTTTTTGTTTTAGTAAAGTGCTATATATCTTGGTTATTCCACAAAAAGAAAAATCGATAAAAATACTGCAACTTGACATAGGCGATCTAAATCTTACACTTATTTTAGTCTTATTTCTAGATATTTTAGACGAATCATCTTATAAATTAATAATCACTCAACGTCAATTTTTATGAGATGGGTTAAACTCTTTTTAACATTGGGTTCAGCGGGGAGCTGAGAAACTTTTGTGGACATAATTAGAGAGTTTACGTATCACATTTTATGACCGTTATAATGTTGTATAACTAAAGTTTTCTTGGGTGTCTATTAGAAGAAAGAGTAACAAAAAAAAAAAAAAAAAAAAAAAAAAAAAAAAACGAATAGTAACCAAAATATAAGGAGAGTGACTGATGTGGTAGTAAGAAGTAACTAATAATGCAGTAATTTTCATTTCAATCGTTTTTTATTTACTATTTACAAAAAAAAAGGGAGTTATTTCATGACACTCGAAGCGTGAACCCTCTCTCCTATAAATACACCCATTTCATAATCCCAATTCATATCACTAACCAAAGAAAAATAAAACAAAACAAAAAAATGGGGATTTTAGGTAAGAGTGTATTAGTGAGTCTCGTAGCACTTTGGTGCTTCACTTCCTCTGTCTTCACTGAAGAAGTGAACTATGTGACCCAAACCCCTTCTCTAGCTCCTGCTCCGGCTCCTTACCACCACGGTCACCACCACCCACACCCTCCTCATCACCACCACCCTCACCCTCACCCTCACCCACCCGCCAAATCACCGGTTAAACCCCCGGTTAAGGCACCAGTTTCTCCACCGGCCAAAGCTCCGGTTAAGCCACCGGTTTACCCTCCGACCAAAGCCCCAGTTAAGCCCCCAACCAAACCCCCGGTTAAGCCACCAGTTTCCCCGCCAGCCAAACCTCCGGTTAAGCCCCCGGTTTACCCTCCAACCAAAGCTCCGGTTAAGCCCCCAACTAAACCCCCAGTTAAGCCACCAGTTTCCCCACCAGCCAAACCTCCGGTTAAGCCCCCGGTTTACCCTCCCACCAAAGCTCCTGTTAAGCCCCCAACTAAACCCCCGGTTAAGCCACCAGTTTCTCCACCGACTAAGCCCCCAATGGTGCCGCCGGTTTACCCGCCGAAGTTTAACCGTACTCTAGTCGCCGTCCAGGGCACGGTTTTCTGCAAAAGCTGCAAATACGCTTCTTTCGAAACACTCATAGGCGCTAAACCCATCCAAGGTTTGAACTAATTATCTTTATTTATTTAATATATCTATAAAATAAAACGTATTTCATATCAAAATCATGACGCACACTTCGAAAAAATAATTCAAATTTCAAAACGTTACAAGTGGGACCTTTGGTACGTAATTAGTCAATGATTCGAAAAGAGATAAAAAAAAATAAAGAGGGTGACTACTATATACACTTCTGCACTCATCAGTCACTGTTTTTAACAGTCTGGCCCATAAATTTCACGACTTCCCAAAAAAATAATTTAAAGCATATAACTATTTCCATTAGTCCAAAAACAAATCTAACGAATATTAATTATTATTCGTGCAGGTGCTACGGTGAGACTACTGTGCAAGAGCAAGATAAAGATAATCTCGGAGACGACGACAGACAAGAACGGATACTTCTTTTTGTTAGCTCCAAAGACGGTGACGAACTACGGTTTCAGAGGATGCCGTGTGTATTTGGTGAAATCAAAAGACTACAAATGCAACAAAGTCTCCAAGCTCTTCGGTGGAGATGTCGGCGCAGAACTCAAGCCAGAGAAAAGGCGGGGAAAATCTACGGTGGTGATCAACAAGCTCACCTACGGTATCTTTAACGTCGGTCCATTTGCCTTTAACCCGACTTGCCCCAAATGAAGATGATTGATTATGCTCTGGTTACTTTCTTGATTACGTCATGTTTATGATATGATTATCTCTTGTTCAAAAGAGTGGTAGAGTGAGAGTTATGTGCGTTGGAATTGTAATGTTAGCTAGTTTTTAAGTTAAATGCTTGGATTTTATGATGTACTCTCTTTAAGCGACGTTGTTTAAGTTTCGTTTGAATAAAATAGTAGAGCTTTTATTTCGTTTCAATTTTATTTAAGGTTGCAAATAACAATAATGAAATGATTCCATTAGATAACAAACATTTTTGAATCAACTAAGATAAATGTTAAAAGCCAAAAATGAAAGCGTCCAGGCGCTAGTATTTTTTTTCACTTAAACCACATTCCATTAATTAGAAATACAAGCTACAGATGATTGTTTATCTAATTCTACATATGGTAAGAGCCGTAGAGGTGGTACAACTTCTAAAATAGCAAAGTAAAGAGGACATGGTGCCACCGTTTTGGCGATAGCATCAGCTGACGCATTCTCTTCCCTGTTCGCAAACCTGAAAGTAAAGCGATTTGGATGGTGGCAATGTTCCAAAATATCCGAGGTAAAAGTTGAAAAATTTAGGCCATGTAGAAGGCGAGTGAATCTCTTTCTCAAAGATCACCTGCTTAAGATCAACACAAGAAACTGTCCAGGCGCTAGTTTAACGATAGAATTTTATAATTGCAATGCGTAATTAATGCATAACATGTATTTCTTTTTTTCCAACTTGTTTTTCTTTTTTATTTGGTCATATAAAAAATGATAAGAATATTTACTGCTGCAGACCAAAAAATATGATTACTGTGAACAGTGGAAAGCTCGATGGGAAGGAGGAATCATCGAATAGAGTTTCTAGTCGGTTCTTGGATTCGGAGGATCAGCTGCGTAATTGTCGGCCACGGGGCTGACATAATTACCCATCACATCGCAAAGTTAAGAAAAGGACAAGAAATAATTCAAGGTACTATTAAAGAGTTTTATTTGAAACGACTCGTTTGAAATAAGAAAAGGTGATTAACAACGAGGGTTTATTGGTTGTGGCGGAACGATTAAGTGATTATACTTTTAAGAAAATATATTTATCAGGATTAAGTGATTCGACTTGGCTCATAACTTGACTCATGACTTGAGCTTCTCACGTGCTCGGCATGTGGTTCTCTTAAAATTTTCGGTTAGGCCTTTACATTTCGGTTCAACGGAACCAATTCATGGTTTTTATAGACTCACTTTAGTATCATACTATCATGAGTGAACTTATTTTTTTCTTGTTACGAGAATTCAGTCGTACTAAAAGACAAAAAATATATAAAACCTTGTAATCGCACTAAGATAGTGCGATTTTGCAAGAAGTTTTTCGTTGAGACGTTGATCACCAATTTGATGATCTATATAAAATGAGGCGTTAATCTTTCTAACTTTACTCTTTCTTTCTTCTTTGAACAGACGAGATATCAAATGTACATGAGAGATTCATAAGGTTTGATCATTTCTAATTTTCTACTATCGAATATTAAAAGCAAATAAGCAATTCACCGGAATCGCAACACAGCACAAAAAGAAGAATAGGAACAAAGTTTCGAATGTCAAGCCTAAATTCTAGCATCAAAATTCAAACATGCGACCAAAATAGAAAACTGATGAAACCTACATAAGACATGGCCCAAATAAATGCACACTAACAGGGGGCCTTAAACTCACACCGAACCCGTTTGGTAACAAGTAAACAACCTTATAAAATTAAGTACATATACATTTTACAATAATAAATATTAGAGCCCAAATTATATAAGCCCAACGTCTCTCCACAAATAACGAGCCTATACGTAGATTTGTAGTTTACTTAGTCAAAAGACTCAAAAACCAATGATTAGATTACTTCCAATAAAAGCATTTCTTGATTGAAAATATAAACACGACACGTAGATAAATCAACTCTAACCATAACATCATTTCGAGTATATTTATTACTATATTGACCAAAAGGTCACATAAATGTCCTAGTCATCTAAAACCATCATGGGTTTATTGAGTTCAACGATTTCCCCTAAGGTAATTAAATGTTTCTATGGGGAAATTATATCGTTGGGTAAGACTTGAGTCTCTCTACCTCTATCATTTATTGCTAAAGACTTAAAACCAATAAGAGTGTAGAAAACTCACACTTTCCTTCTTTGACGACGGCGCGTGCACATCACTCTCCAAGTCAACGCGTGAGCAAATACCTAAAAATTAGAAAGAGACTAAAGAGCCAATAGCGCCCACCGAAAACATTTTCTTACCGAACCAAAACACACAAAGTTTAAACTAAAACAAAAAAAAACACAATTTTTTATCTCTCTCTTTCAAAGCTCTCTTTGCTACAATGGAGAATTCGCCGAGATACAGAGAAGCGACGAATCTGATTCCATCACCGAGATGCCACAACAACAACAACAGCAACAGCTGCAGTATGAGCAGTAGCAGTGAGAGTAACAAACCACCCACAACTCCAACCAGACACGTAACAACAAGATCCGAATCCGGAAACCCATACCCGACAACATTCGTTCAAGCCGATACTTCATCCTTCAAACAAGTCGTTCAGATGCTAACCGGATCCTCCGACAGACCCACCAAACACGGTTCATCTCTAAAACCAAACCCGACCCATCAACCCGACCCAAGATCCACTCCTTCTTCTTTCTCAATCCCACCAATCAAAGCCGTACCAAACAAGAAACAGTCTTCTTCATCATCAGGGTTTCGTCTCTACGAGCGTCGTAATTCAATGAAGAATCTCAAAATCAATCCTTTAAACCCGGTTTTTAACCCGGTTAATTCAGCTTTCTCGCCCCGGAAACCCGAGATCCTATCTCCGAGCATCCTCGATTTCCCATCTCTCGTTCTTAGCCCCGTCACGCCTCTTATACCCGACCCGTTTGATCGATCCGGGTCATCAAATCAGAGCCCTAACGAGCTTGCGGCGGAAGAGAAAGCGATGAAAGAGAAAGGCTTTTATTTGCATCCGTCTCCGGCGACTACTCCTATGGATCCAGAGCCACGACTTCTTCCTCTTTTTCCGGTGATTTCACCTCGAGCCTCAGGTTCTTCATCAGCTTCTACTTCTTGAAAACCCTAATTTTTATTTTTTATTTTACTCAATTTTATCCTTTTGTGATCTTAATTATATATTATAATTGGGAATTGAGATGAATCCTGATGAGAATTATACGACAATATTTGTAATGTTGAGATGTTTGCTAAATTTTTAATCATCTGCTTCAATTGTATTAATCTCTCTATCTGGTTTTTGTTGATTTGATATGCTCTTTTTTGGCTGGTTTTTTACTTCGTTATTGATGTGTTTGAATGTGAAAATCAGATTAGTATTTTTCATTCTTACTCATATTAATTCAGTTATTAGTTGTGCAATTTGACTGAAATTATAAAAAAAATTGATCTATAGTAATTGTTTAAAATACACAATTAGTTGCTTCCTACATTGGTTTTTTATTTTCAGTAAACAAATGATGAAGAGATTGGTCTTAGAGAGAAACCAAATTGGTCCAACCTTCTTTTGCTAAGTATTGATGAAAGGAAAAAGGAGTTTTTTCCGTAATAATACCATATTTTATTTCTTGTTTTCTCCTTTTATACAAATTGAAAAAGAAAGAAAAGAGTAAATTGGATCGAAGGAAGAGAAAGAGTGGGGCTTAGCTGTCGAAAGAGAGAGTATTAATTAAGGGGTAAGGAATCTTTTGACTATGTTTTTCTTTCTCATCCTTTGAATACATTCATATTCATGATTTGATGATAGGGTTTGAGATTTTGACCCCTTTTAGCCTAATGAATGAATAGCAATAACAAATTGTGGTTTGGATACATTAGAGTAAAATCTTTAGTTGTGGTCACTGTTGGGTCTAATAATAATATCTTGGGTCAAAAATCATGGTGAATGTTCTCCTTTTAAAATAGAGTTGAAGGTGGACTTGGTGGCATATGGATTGATGTTGATGGGCATATGCAAAATGGCCCCATCTCATTTCTTTTTAATCACATCTTTTGAATATTTCTTGGTCAAAGTTTTTGTTTAGAGAGAGTTTCAAAAATTAGGTGTTTCAATTGGTTGCGCAAAAGGGACGTGGTCTACAGAAACTATTAATGCTTAATTATTTAGTATCTTGTCATTAAATGGTCTTTGACGACTAAATTTAAAGTAAATTAAACTTGACTCAATCTTCTCATGGTGGACCGGATCTATATTATCTCTTTATCTCTCTAAAAGGAAGAAAATTCTCATGTGAAGAGAGTTGAAGTTGTGTGGCCCACTTCCACTATTAGTGGTGCCACTGAGAGCGATTGCGGTTGACTCAGTTTAATTTTTCTCTTTAAAAAATAATCTAAAAAAAGGATTTTTTTTTAATCCTTTTCACTCTTTTGTGAAAATAAATTTGTTGACGTATTCTTTGGGTAAATCTTACCTAGATTCCTTAAATTACAGAGTATATATCAAGATTTAGATGGCTTCTTCTTTTACAACAAAGAAGATATTCCAAACAAAAAAAAAGAGAGGGAGAGAGAGAAAAAAAGGCATTAAAAAGCTTGTTTGTAAAATCCCATTTACTAGTATTAAAAATAGTGTTAAAAAAAAGAAGTTAAACTTTTTTGCGGTTTTGAAAGTTAAAGCAATAATAGAAAAGTCAAAAAGGTAATGGAGATGTGGTGTGAATAGCAATAATAATTTTTCAAAGTTAGGTTCTCATCTCACTTCAAAGCCTTCTTTGGCTCTATTTCTTTTCTGAATTTAATGAATTTTGGAAAAAGACCATACAGTGCTGAATGAAGTAGTAGTGCAGGTGGGTCTTGTGACCATGAAACAACTAAACATTTCCTCAGACAGACAAACAAACAAACAAACAAACAAACAAAAAAATTTAACAGTTAGCTATTGAGTCAGCACAGGATGGGCCTAAGCGAAGAACATTAGGCGTTTTCTTAGGGCTCTTTTATTGCCCCATGAACTTGAAGCTGTTTTGAGTACGACCGGTTAATATATATATATATATATATTTTTTTTTTTACTCATAACAAAAACTTCCATTAATTGTAATTCGAAATAAATAGTTTGTAAACGGTTAATACTCTCATATCTATAAATTTCTACTCTTTCCAATTCACTAACTAAATCTAATTTACATCTAGAGTACAAACGAATTTGTATATATAAACCCATTGTTAGTTCGAAAACTTTTAAGTATTTATTATTTTTCATTTTCATATCAGTTCCAATTAAAAAAAAAAAAAAAGGGATCGTAAATTGAACCCCAAAACACTTTTCCTAAACACGAAGATGCGGCTTGATTTGGGCTCGGACTTGGGCTTTTCCAATCTAAAAACAAGTTTGCTTTGATACCCCAAAACACTTCTAGCCATTTACATTTTTCATTTTTCTATAAATAGATCTTTTGATAATTCACATTTTTCATTATTGTCACGTCATTGCGTCAAATACTCGCCAGGTTCTGATATGTAATTGTGACCTATCATCAATAAAATATTCAGTAGTAACTGGCTTGAAAAACGATGTTGATGTGAATTACATGATTTCAAAGTCATAGTTTCATGTGGATAATTGCATCCCAAAAATTTACTCCTCGAAATTTAAGCAAGAAACCTCAAATGATTTCTCACATTTATCCAAGTTATTTGCCAACCTTTCTACTGTTGATAAAATAAGAAATATTTTTAATTTCTTAGTCCGATCAGAGTTGAAACCATCATTAACAATCTCAACGAAAAAAGCAAAGCTTAATTTGCCGCGTTTGTTTACGAGATAAAGTACAAAAGGAGATATACTAAACAAAGAAATAAGGTCCAATTTGGCTTCTCGTTTTAAAAAAAGTGTTTAATTGTAAAATACCACTAAAACATCATGATGTATATAATAGAGAAACGGAACTTAATTATATGAACGAAACGAATTAAACGGACAACAACAAAGGAAAAGAAGCGATATACTGCAATGAATCAAAAGCTTATATGCATCATGATGATGATTAAATAATTAAAGGAAAAGAACTTAAAAAAAAGAATAATAGATCATACGTATAACATAGGATACGTTAATTAGAAAAGAATGAAAAAGAAAAAAGGAGTGGAAATTAAGGAGGGGCAATTAAAATTAACGATCAAGAATGAAGATCGAACGTACGTTGTTGAATCAAATCTTCCCCTCTATCATTTTTAGCGTGCGTACCTATAGCAATGCGTGATGGCACTTTGCATCCACGCCTATAAGGATTATTCGCTTCTTCTCTTCTTGCAATCGTAGTAAGATCGGCCACACGTCTACTGCAAGGCACATTGTTCTTTTTGAGAGCATCATAGCCAATGTAGCGACGTCCTCTTGCGAGGTTGAACGTCCGGTTTGTCTCTGAATCCATTAGAGATTCAAGCTCATCGTCTCTCCAATAGCAACCTTGTCCATTGAAATTGCAAGATTTGGTCAACGGATAGGTTGCATTGACGGATTTAGCTACCATTGCTAAGATCAAGAGAGCCGAAGATAAAGAAGAAACATCTTGACACCCATTTTTTTGTTGTTTTTTTAATAATGAGTTATTAATTATTACTCTTTTGTTTAGTTTTTGGTTTCTTCTACGCCCTTTCCTTGTCACAAGGAGAGGGAGAAATAGAAGTATGTGAGATTGTGCACAAGAACAAACAGGGTGGTTTTATTCAGGAATAAAAAAAAAAGGTTAAGACAAATTGAGATTTTTGCTTGTTATTATTTTGTGGTCGTTAATTCTGTTACTTAGAAATTGGGGTTTTAACCTCTTTTTTAGGTCTATTTTTCTTAATTTTCCTTCGGTAGTTAGATCTAAAGTTTGTTATAAGTTATTTTATGGCTCTGCTTTTTTAATCGGCTAACTTTTTTTCTTCTGAAAAACATTAATCAAATGCTCAACTTAGCATGTAAAAAAGTCACCCATCAGTTTTGTAACCAATTTCAAAAGAACTTTAAGAGTGAATAGTATAACGCGTTGATTTATTGGATTTTGGTTTCCTATAAGAGGATATAGGATCATAATATTTTGAATTTTTTCCCGTAAATTCAAAAAAGCTAAATAAGTTTTTCAGCATCTTCTAGAAAGATATTTTGTCAATTCTATTTTATTGAATCTCATTAGCACATATTTCAGATCCCTTGGATTATTGCATTATATATATATATATATTATGGATTGATACAATATTTCAGATTCCTTGGATCCTTACCACATTTTCAATCTGATTTTAGATATGTACCAAGCTGGGAAATAATCAACTAATTGTCAATTAATTTTTAATTATTATTCACATGATATAAAAATCAGATTATTGACCTAAAGTAGTAGCCAGCATAGAAAATGATGCGGATTTAAAATAAAATGCGATACGAAATATATCAGAAAACCCACCAACAAAAAACGATGGAAGGTGTTAATAATTTCACAATTTGAATTCAAATGAGAGATAAACCAATATATAAATGATATAGATTGAATTTTATGACATTTCAAAAAAATAAGAAAAGATTTCAGTCAAACCATTTATAATCTCATGATGTAAAAAAATTCCATTATGAATGTACAATGCGATATTGCGATGTGGTAGTACTCCATAAAATGCCAGGAAGAGCAAAGACGAGAGCTAGAGCCTGGAGTTAGTAAAAGAGTGTAAGACGATGTCGGTCAATTATATTTCTTAAAATATATATTTTCATAATGCTAATCACAATGATAAGAAAATCAAGAGATGCCTGAGAAATCAGAAATGGGTCAAATCACGTAGCGAACAACTACTACAACGTACGTTGCCCGCGTTTAATTGGTTAAGATGTCTATTGTCATTAAGAAGTTAATTAAATCACATAATTATTCTATGATTAAAAAAGAGAATAAGTCAATACCAAAAACGCTATTCTAGTCTTCCAATTTTTGCGCACATAAATTTTATATTTCTTTATTTATAAATACACTTTCTAAAAGTTTACAGAAAATACAGAAAAAATCTTACGGATTTGGTCTGTAACGATTCATTATAAAAGAATTCTTTTTAAGAGTACAATATAATTTTGGATCAAATTTTAAGATAAATACAACTTCAAAGATTTCCTAATTCATATATTATTCGCAATCGTACATTTTTCATATGCTTCTACTATACTAATCAGACTAAAAGATATGAATTTCTCGAGAACAGTTTAGACTTACTATATGTTTTTGAGACTACTTAAAGTACGGTCATTTTAATTGTGCCAACTGCCAACGACATTATGAAATAGATGCCAATTTTTATTTTTATTTTTAATATAAAAATAAGGGGTGTAAGCATGGGCTTGACCAGTTTAGCCGGCATTTCTCTTTTACTAGTATAAGATAGAGATAAGTATTATAACGCAAATACAGTTTCCAACTGCCGTAAAATATGATCTTGAGCCAGATGAAAATAAAGACATTTGTAGAAGATGAAGAATTGGGAATATTTCAAATGTCTCTTTGATAGTTTCGAAGGCTGCTTCGTAGTTCACACATAGACACCATTGACATAATTCCCAACATTATTATTAACTTTTTTATAAAAGAAAGTCAGTAAAAAATAACGCATGTGTATCTATCATCAAATATCGACATCAATCATCAAAGATATTTCACTCTCTTTAGTTACTTTAATTTTAAATGATAAATATGAAGAAAGTTGTGTTGGTAAATTTCCATTCAATTACGTGCATTGTTTGTCTTTGTTTTAATACGAATGGGTCCACCCATAAACCAAAAAGACAAGTAAGTCATCTTTTGAGGTGATGTCAAGTGACAAACTTTGTAGCTAATCTGTGATTTGTGGAATATCAATTTCTTAATTAAACAAGTTTTAATTTAAAATTAAGATCAAGGTGAAGATTTCGTGGGAATTTTTAACTTTTATCATCTTTTGATATTCAATAGTTTAGATTATCATATGTGAGTATATCAATAGACACACACACAAGAAAAAAAAAACAATTAGTTGTGGAAATCTTACCCCAGAAAATACATAGATTTACGCAATATCCATCAATTTGTGTGGGCCATTATAGACAAAGTATATGTGTTTTGAACCAAAGAGTCTGTTCTCAATATATATTTTTCGAACAAGAAAATTTCTAAATTTATAAAATAGAATAAGACAACTAATCGATTTTATAACAAACGAATATCTCTATTGTTTTGTTATTATAACTTTTTTTGGGTCTTCGAACAAACTGTTTTTTATAAGATTAGGTTCAGTCGTTGATAGACGAAATTAATTATTTTTCAATCGTAATGATATATATCCAAATTCTAGTCAGAAGATTTTACTTTTATAGTTTTATTACCGAGTCAAACACAAATTCAACGGGTGTTTTTTATTGAAAGTTTGGGCATGGGGATCCGTTATCTGCGGATTTGTTGGACCCGTTTATTTAATTTTCGACCGGTAAAGCGGATATCCGCCTCGTATCAAAAGCAAGTATAAGATATGTTTTTAAAATACTTGCAAGTAATGGGACAAGTACAAGTCCGAAATTTTTTTCCATTACTTACTCTGTTTTTACCCGTTATCCGCCTCGGAACCTATTACCCGTCCTATTACTCGTTATCCACAACAAAATATTCGTTATCCGCAGCAAAAATACCACGTTATCCATAAATAATACTCGTTACCCATAAAATAATACCCTCGTTATCCGTAAAACATGCTCATTACCCGCCAAAAAAATAAGCTCGTTATCCGCAAAATTATCCGTTACTCGCGGATCTAAATAACAGTACAAGTACTTTGCAAGTAATGGATTTTGGAACGGATACTATTTAGATGAGGTACTCGTTTTAGACGGATTTAAGTACGGATCTAAATTTATATTATTTTTGCGGGGTGGATCAAGTACCAACTAGTCCAAAAAAATCAGATACCCGTCCCGTGCTCAGTGCTAAGTA